>VXAV01006661.1:140444-171988 GCA_013399715.1 Alectura lathami | reverse complement strand
TTCTCCTCATTTTCACCATCTGCTAAAGCAGGTCTGTAGTACTTATGCACCTTGCAGGGGGTTTGTGAGGCTTAATTAGTTTGTAAAGCACTCTGAAGATGAAAAGTACAAAAACAAGACCTAAGTACTATTAAAACTGTTTACCTTAAGAGCTTTTTGAGGTTAGTAAGTAGAAATAACCCATTACATAATGAGATTGTAAGTCATAATCCATCTGAAAATTTTAAAAAGACCAATTTGAGGAGAATTGCCTTAAAATGAGAACTTAACCACCTCAATATCAATCAAGACTTTTGGACATGGCTGAAGAGCTAATACATGCTTTGTATCTAAACCGATGTATTTATCTGCTTTAAGAACCAGGATGTCAGCTTTCCCTTGTTCTACTGCTCCGTGGACCCCTGTAAGTATCACCTTTCTCTAAATTGTAGCATAAAAAAAAATTTGTTGACAAACAGAACAAAAGCCATGACACATTTTTACCAAGGTCAAGAATTTTGACTCCATACATCAGTAGGCATGTAAGGAAAAACAGCACACATTTCAGGAACAGCAGTCAACATTTAACAAAGCAGATACAATGAGTGTTTATGCTCACCTCCAGGATCCTGTCGCCTGACTGCAAACGACCATCTTTTACTGCTGCACCTTTTGGTAAAATATTTTTCACAAAAATAGGACCAGGACCATGTACTGAAGAGTCTCTGGTAACCACAGTGAAACCAAGTCCTTCTGGACCTAGAAGGTTAGAAAAGAAAAGAAATGTAAGTTTTAACAAGCAAATGATCACCATTAAAATAAATAATCAAAGTCGGTAACAGTTCACAGACACTCACTCGAGTTAGCTCTTAAAAAGGAAAGTAAACAAAAAGCTGTAAACATGAGTGTACTTTCTGCAGTCTGCAGAAGAATTGTATCCATGTCAGAACACACGTGCTCAAATCCTCTCACAGTAACTACAGGTGGAAATACTTTTGGATAACCCACAATAATACAAGACAAACCAGAACTCCCATTTTAAAGAGAATACCTTTTCTGTAAGTGGTTTTATCATAACCCTTCACATTAATGTCAATAGTCTTTGCAATAAATCAGAGCAATCAGAATTGATTATAATTTCTTAGTTTTTACTGAAACAGCAAAAAGTGGAAAATGTCACATGATCAAATTCAAAAGCTGCTGACTGTACACTGTGAAGAAAGAACAAGTGTTCTGAAGGTGCTGTTAGTGAAGGCATTTTGTACTTGGAAATAAACAACCTCAAGTGTTAAGAGATAAATGTTTCAATAAACACTTAGGCAATAAATCAATTTTAAGAATTGTCCAAAATCATCCTAGAATAGCAGGGTCCTTAATTTTATTTTCATTGATCACAACTGTTATCCATGCGGATGGTTTTCAGACATATCAACATGTCAGTACCACATTCCTATAATTTCTAAAAATATAAAGTATAGTTTTAAAATCAAAAGCATTACATCTAAAATGGCAAAAATTCTTCAGTAGGTTTTGTTAACATAAAGCTAAAGAGTCCAGAAGTAAAAATGAGTGATTTAGGAAATAACAATTAAGAAATGACAGCTGCGTTACATTCATTATGTGTTAAAAGAATAAAGTTAGACTGTTTTTAAAAAGGTCACTTCTAGCTCCAAATTTAACTCTCAGCCAAATCAGAGACAGAAATCAAACAGAAAATGTAAATGCTAATTGGGATCTGCTTAAGCATACTTTATCGAATGTGCATAAACCTGCTGCTTCACGCAAAGACAGACATCTGCATGGAGCTGCAATTAAGGATACAGACACAAAAAGCGGGATACTGACAGCTAGAGAAGCACAGATGGAAATACGTGGTTTGCAGAAAGAAAAAGGAGAAAGACAGGTAAATCTGTGGTCAGCGTGGAACAGAGCAGAGTATATTTTTAAACATCTTTTAAAAACCTCATAACAATACTGAACAATTAGCAAAGATAAATAAAAAATAATGAAGACTAGTAGCATAAAGTTCAAACTTTTATTCCGTACTTGGGAAAAGGCTGAAGTACCTCTTCATACCACATACTGCTTATCAAATACCTTCCACATAATCAGTAACTGCAGTGCTTTAGAATCAGTCAGTTGCGCTAATGCTTCCAAAATTTACAGGAAAGCTGACTGTTGAGAACATTACAGCGAACATTTCTCCAGAAGTTTTGGAACTTTTTAACCAGAAATTACTTGCTTGGACTTTCAATGCAACTGAAGTATCAATATTACAGAAAAAAAAAGAATCATGATCCTCCAAGATTTACCTTTTTTCAGGTCTATCTTTATTTTCTTTGCATTTTTTTTATTGCCAAAGCCCATGAGGGGAGACAGTGAGGGCGAAGATGGTTTTCTACCCAGACGCGGGAGGTTGGGGCTCTTAGCTTGTTGTAGCGTTGCCTGTACACCAGCCTCCAAGCTGCTTGCTCCAGAAAGATTAATTGTTTTCAGAGCAGGTTTTGGATGGACAGGAGGTGGAATCTTTGTTTTTGAAACTTCTTCTTCATTATGCAGGAAACAAAGCGGAGCAATAGCAGACTTCTCATACTGTTCTCGATTATAAGGAGGAAGAACTTCCAGGATGACGCTTGGAAATTTCATTGCCTGACGGAAGAGGTCCTGAGCCCTTTAAAAGTGAAGTATGAAAATTCACACAACAAACCAGAAAATATGGGCAACATTTGAAGTTGTTTACAGAGAATAAAACAAAAATGTATCTTAAATGTGCACAAATAACATTACCTTCACATCTGCAGGATCTCTCTTCTAAAAAGTGAGCATGAAATAAGATTTCTATACTATAGCATTTCCTTAAATTTCAAGTAGGAACATTACAACTGTCAGGATTCCTACAATGCTATGAAAACACATCAGACAGAACAAAATAACAAACACAATTCTTCATGCAGAGCACCAGGGAGTGAAGTTCTGATGGCAAAAGTACACCAAAAGACTACTTAAGTTACAGCTTGCTACTTTTTCCAAGTGTTTGTCTGTTACATTTTCTTGTTGGCCCAGAGGCACTCTGACTGCTTCGAACCAACTGGATAGGTCTATCCTGAGGAAGCTCAAGACCAGTTTTTCTGTTACAGCCTAACTGTCCCTCAAATTCCTTCATCATCCCTAACGCAACTGCTGTTGCGTTATAACACAAAACAGCAATAAAAATAAATGGTGTATGGAAAAAAAGGCACACGTTCAGAAGAACCATGGTGACTGCAAATGGCGCAATAAAAAAGGACGAGGGTATGGGATATATAGACACCAGAAGACACCTGATGACTGCAGAAGGGGCAGATAACACTGCAAACCTCAACTTGCACAAAATAAAAAGGCTAAAGGCCTTGATTTCCACAACAGGCAGGTGAGGTTTCTATGTGAATCAATAATTAGATGTTACACCCTTCAAGCAGTAACTTCTAGTAAAGGTGGATACTTGTCTTTATAGATGTGCTCAAGTTCAGCAACAGAAACGGTGTTAGAGCATCTCATGGAACTGCTCCCCTTGACCTGATGATACATGGTAATGCAATGTTTGGACTCCTGGTTCCCTGCAAAGCGATAAGACAACTTGGCCAAAGCAACTGCTCATAGACAGCCTTCTCTGGATGCTGAACAACCCACAGTCTCAGTCAACTAAGATATTTTATGAACCTTGGATTGGGAAGGAACAAATGAGACTTCTATATCTTCCTTTCCCATTGTCTGAGGGTTTAACAGAAGCAGACCGAAAGTCTTCCACACTGCAGAAGACGACACAAATGCAAAGAGAAACATTAGCTGAATCACATTATGGGAATGAAAAAATCATTCAGCAAATGCCAAGCCAAGGAAAGTAGTAATGGCCACATTAATTTTTAGATACATCATGGGATCCTTTGAGAAGAATTTACATGTCTGCTAGCTTTCTGTAGCATATCTGTCAGCAAAGTCAGTATTTCACTGAAGTGCTGGCTTTGGATTTACACTCTGTTATGCAACAGAAGTCAGTGTTGAAAGTAATTCTGAGGTAAACAAAAAAATTTCTACACTGATATAGAGAGCAAGCCACCTCAGATGTTAACATCTTGAATATACACCTACAGCTTTCCCAGATCAGCAGAGCCGCACAGCAACTCCAGCTTGCAGCTATAGCTCCTGGGAGGGAGCCTGTTTTGAGGGGGGGGGGGTAATGGGTTTTTTGGTTGGGTTTTTTTTTTTTTTTTTTCTTTTTTTTTTTTGGGGGGATAACCTGGGGACACANNGTGGGGACAACATGGAGACACCTAAGTTATACTAAATGCTCAAAGATTACAACAGATACTGCTGTGGGACAGAGATGCCTTGGCTGCACCAATGTGTTGGCAGTCAGAACAACTGCATTCCCTGAGAGGAGACAATGCCAGAAGAGAAATGTCAAACCTGAAGAAGAAAGGTAGCCAGAAGAGTGTTGCAGGAAGGCATTCTTCCAGCATAACCTCTGAGGGTTAGATTTCAGCACAACTGTACTGCACTATTGCAGTGTGTCTGCAGCGGTTATAGGCTTTTGATGACAGACGTTATCCTGATCTTGAAAATCACTGCATGCTCACAACGGCAAGAATGTGAAGTCTTAACCGGGTTTCTCTCACTCCCCATCTTCATCCTTCCAAGTAGCTTGCTTGGTCACATGTTACAAGGCAATTTAATAACTCAATTTCAGGAGATGAATATTTTACATATATGAAAGAGAAAACATAAGACCTCCTACAAACAAAAAATAGTCAAAATAACACAAACCATCCTTTGGGAAAGTCTAATGCAGTCTTCAGGGGCAAAATAACTGACTGCACTTCAAAGAGAAAAAATAATGGATGGAGGAATTTGCTTTTCTGGAGACCCCAAAAGCACACTTTAAAGAAATAAGAGAGTCAATTAAAAGAGGTGCTAGAAGCTCTGCAACACAACAGAATGTAATTGAATAGATTAACAGCAAATGAAAAAGCAGACCAGTAGTTCCAATACATAAAAATATTATAAACATGGGAATACAGAAACTAGGTTGTTGCTGTTACAGCTGTAGAAGAAGCAATCATCGGGAGCAATACTAGAAAGCCTCTGGTGAAAATGGAAGGAGACAGTACGTAACAAACTCTGCCAAGTGTTAAAACAGCTTTTACAAAGGCTATGAAGAAATGTCAATTTGAAACTAGCAAACGGATTTTTCTAAGGAGAAGCTGTTGAGTCTTTCTGGGTCAGTAGTCATCACGACAATACTTCTTCATACCAGTTAGAACTGCTGCATTTCTGTAACCTGGACTTCTGACAGGTCAGTGAAATTGTATCATGCCAGATCTAAACCAAAAGGTATATTCGTAGGATTAAATTTAGCCTGGAAAGGTGCTTTCTCTAGCCATTCTCAACAGTCGGGGAAGAGAGATGATGCAGAAGGCTATTCTGGAAGGCAATTCAGAAGAACAGGCCATGGGACCTAGGGGCTAGAGCCTACACAGAACATTCCCCCCAGCCCCTAAATGCACGTACTGCAGATGCAGAGTCCTCACTGCCCACAGTCTTCTCCTCTGGTCCAAGGCGACTGCAACCACACTACTTGTAATTACAACATCAAGCTCCTCAAGAGCGCGACTCAGACCAACTTCATTAGGCTTTGCTCTGGTTCATCTTTAGTCATTTTTGCAGAGATTGTCTAAGGAGATTGGCTTGTTTAAATTAAAGTTGATTTTTCTAAATAACCCTTCCAGCTCCCACAACCTTTAACACATTTGGAGAGCGGCCTGCATTTCTCATTTTGAAGGGGAACCTGACAGAGAACTGGAAATTTTGCTGCAGTGTTTCCAAGTGCCCCAAAATAGAACAGCTTTACATAAAAACATGTAGAGTCCACAACCTTGCATATATTTCATGTGCTTTAAAAGTCTGTGGAAAACTGGTTACATCCTGAAGAGAACACAAAGGAGACAAGTATGTAAACAAAAATACAAGTTTGGAAAGGGAGGTTTTGGTCCAGGCAAAGTCTCATCTGAGTATACATCTTCACTGTAAAACTGCAGAGGTGAGGCCATCAATATCTTAATCTGACATCAACATTATATTCTGACAAACCTCCTATCTTATGGTATCAGTAACTGGAGAGCCTATCAGGGGGCAAAAAGCACAGCTACAAAAACAATTTAATACCTACTACAGGACTACGCTGGTTTTATCAAAACTATTTTGCAAATATTTATCCCTAAAAATGAAACTACTTATTTGATTTTAGTCTAGATACCTCAAACATTTAGCTTAATGTTCAGAAAGTTAAGCCTCGGCTCCCTTGAGAACACTGTAGGTTTTTGTTATATTATAAACAATCACTCAGCTGTCTAAACTTGCAGATTAGAAGATAAAAACAAATTACTATTTAATTACTACAGCAAATATCTGAAATCTGAGAGGCTATTCTTTCTTGTAACAATGTCACTAATTCAAAGCCGATCAAAGCAACCTGTTACTTTAAGTAATTTGAAACGGATAAGAAATGTCAACAGATTTTTAATAAAAGTCATAAAAGGTGAAACTTACCATTTAGCCCAAGTAATCATAGGTTGACAGTACTTGTATTTCTAAAAATCTAAACGTTAAAAAAGCTACAGCACAAGAAAAATCTCATTTCCTTTGCAAAAGAGTATCAAAAAATATGCTGCAAAGGTAATTCATTCTGAAGTTCTTACAAGGAACTAATTACAATGAAAATATGCAAAAATAACAGAAGAATTAGAAAGTGAAGATAAAAAAAAAAAAAACCTTGAAGTCATTTTAATTTAAGTAAGCAGAATAGGTTCACTAAGGCTTCAGGAAGATTCTTGTCCTCAATTTATACATTTTTGGAGGTTTCAGAAAGAAAAATCACAAAGTTTCTGCCAGATAGCAGAATTTTACAGTCATTTTACCCAAATAAAATAATTATTTATTTGCATGAATAATTTCAATAAACTCAGCATTGTTTAAAACCCTGCCTATTTAAAAATATCAGTAAAACCGCACTCACTGTGCAAAGNAAGGAAGAAAAAGGGAAACTAAGTTTTAACTATCCTTATTCTACTGGTATTAATTTACTGCAAGTAAATATACATATTAATCCCTACTCTATATGAGACGAGATGGCGTAGACCATCAATCTAAAGGAAAGATTTTCAGTTCTTGCTTCAATTGAGAAACACCAAGAAAAACTGCTGGACATTAATGCTATCCCACACGCTAGAACTTCAGGAAGCATTAAAACCTGTAGGTCATACTTGGAGACATGGAAGAATATACCTAGATCTCCACATCTAGATAAAAAGTTGAACATAGCGCAATACAGGTCTGTCACTAAGATTAAATTGCTCCAAGGAAAAGCACAAACAGTTTAAAAAATAAATGTTCCAACTAGACTATAACAAACTAATCTAGCATTAGAATAAGACGCAAATAATCAAAGTTTCTATGTTTGAACAGTCTCTGAAACTTTTCAGTTACCAAAGGCCCCTATTTTGATAGGTGACAGCAAAACCATTTACGTACCTTGCAGGACAGCAGCAGATCAAAACCTAAAGTGTTTTTTCTGTTTGTTTTTTTGTTTTGTTTTGAAACCATGTTATGGACAAATTGAAAACTGAGGTGTGCAGATGCCTTAAATGAAAAGCACAGGTGGAACAAAACTGCAGCATGGCAGGGAGCACTGAGATGCTCCTGAGCTACCCAGAGCACACCTGTAAACCACACCCCAACGCAGATATATCGAATGGTTCCAGTGTAACGCCCCAAAATCTCAACAACTGCACGTTTGTGAAGACCTTTTATCATCCAGTTTTATCCACGAAATTTCCATACCGTATCAGCAAAGACAGATGACCTTGAGAGACCATTTTCTACCGGTTATAGTCCATAAAATATTAAAGTGCAATTTCCAACTTTGCCAGCACTCCGATCACAAAACAGAAGTCCTGTATTTTCCTCAGATTCATGAGTACCTTGTATTTAATTCTATTCAACACATTCACAGTAAGCCATTTCAAATGACATAATATTCACTGTGCTTCTGATGCCAGACTTCCTGTATAGTAAGATTTTAAAATTGGCATTTATGTCTAAAGGAACATACTTTAAATGAAAACTTGGTTTCAGCTGAGCAGTATGTCTTTAAAAGAAAAACAAAAAAGTCATAACACATCAAGGTGCTCCTGCAGCCTGTGTTACCCTTCAATAAAGGATTCAACGGGCAAGTGGTGGGGAAGGGCCATAGCCCTGATGAAGACAAACATCCAACCCACTGCAACCAAAAAGCTAAATGCTAAGAACTAATTCAACCCAATTATGTTAAGATAGAAGCCAACAGAAGCAGGGAAATCAAAGACATTGCAAACGAAGTCCTTTGCTACGACCTTCACCAACCCTATTGTGCCTAGATGCTGCATCCTTGTAACGCCATGGACTTGCCCATGGGTCTGACGCTTGTCCTTAGCACAGTGGAATCTGAAAGAGTGGTTTGAGTTATGTATGCTACGGCAGCTCAAATTCATTACCCCATTACTTATTTCATACAGATTTTATCATTGTTTTAATGCACTGTTAAATTTTAATTTTCTTTTTAAATGATATCTAAGTGCAGAAGAAAGGGAAAAAAATATTTCCATTAGTTTTGTAATTTCTATGTAAGAGTTCATAAATTAGTAAGGCATTTTAACTACACCTAGACAAATTTTGCTCTGCAGCACACTAGGTCTAAAGCCTGCATTACCTTATTAGTAGATAACTGTTTATAACTGAAATACCAGACCAAGTTAGTCATGGCCAATGTGCCCCCATAAATTGCATCTTGACATTAACAGAAATAAAAGATGCTCTTCTGTACTTTCTCATCTTTCATGAGTTAAAATTCATACACTAGTCTCATGTTTGATTAAATAAGAGGGACAAGGGATCTAAGTCACCCTAATGCTCTTATAAAGATATCAGTATGGTTCTGCCAAGGGTCATTACAATTCCAAGACAACTGTCTCCACAAGTAGGCCATCTGTCAGAAGGAAAATGTAAAACAAACAAACAAAAAAAATTTGTTCTGAGGGATCCCCAAAACATTTGTAAATAAGGATATAATAATGTGCACACAATGTAGACCAAGGAGCTCCACTTTTTCTTCATGCAGGTCTTTAAAAGCTGTGCCCAAAAGAGTGATACTTCAGCACAGAACTGTGTTACAGTTACAGTAACTGTAATTTCATCACCTTTTCTACATCAGAATTTTGAAATACAGTGCACTACAACAGCCATGGCATGCCCAAACAAAGAACTACTGTCTGCATTTCACGACGGGTAACGAACACCAGTGCCATGCTCGAGACAAGCAGGCAGCCTCAAAGCCAAGGGCACATGCTCTTCCATGGAAGAGCGACTTGCTTCTTGCACCTGTGACGACATTTTTCCAGCAGCAGGTGGTCATCTATTTCCCCCTCTGGCAAATAAAACATTCTGAACGAATTTGGGTTCGCTAACAACCTCAGATGGCACTGAGAAAACATTTACATGCACAGACCTCTACAAGGCAATTTAATCCTTCATGTTCTCTGTCCTACATGAATGTTGACAAGTAAAGAAACATATAAGGATTAGGAAATTTTTACTTTAGCCATAATTGGCTTTGTGTTACAGTCAACCACTTTACTACAAAGTGGTGTCATTTACGGCACTGACAATTTCCTCTCTCTTATTCAGGGCTGCCAGTGTCAAATTAACTTTCTGGCTAAGACTCTGTCTGTCAAATTTCATCCCAGATTTTATTTTTATTTTTAATACTTCAGTTACATAGCTTGGAAAACCGTTATAGTGAAAATGCTGACACAGTCTTAACTACAGTACATCAATAGGAGCATGCTGCTATAATAGGCTTTTGTGATCTCAAGAGACTATGTTAAAGAATTTATAATTAAAGTAATTTATTGTGACAAAGAAAAGTTCATGGTATAGTACACATTCTGTAAACGCTACACAACCAAATCTGAAAGGTGGTTTGAAAAAAAGAAGGTATGACCAGGAAAGCAGATTTTGAGTTTTCTTGCCTGACAAGTCATTAAGGAAGGGTCTATACAGAGAAGTCCAATTCGATGAAAAAAAAAAAATTAGAAAGTATTTTAAATAATAGTAATTTAAAAAACAGAAATTGCAACACTGACATCGTAGAGTTACATTTTTCTACACAGTCTAGTTTATCATTCAGAGAGGAAAAACAGAGGCAACTAAAAGGACAAAAGTGAACAAGTGGGTAGGGATCGTCTCACATGTAACATGCTAGTAAGGATTTTGATAATGGAAGACAGGCTCCACAGACGCAGGTATCTGTTTTTTTTAAGCATTACTCTTCCGTATGGTTATACAGTAGGCATCTTAAGAGACCTGCAACTGAAATTCTTTCATTAATACACTTCTTGAGCAATGCAGAAGATATCTTACCTTCCACTCAAAGATGAAAAAAAGGGCACTACGTGTATTCCCAAGGGTCCACCTTCCCCAGATATCTCCACTGTTTTTGTCATTTCACTAAAAAAAAAAAAAAGCACAAGAAAAAATCTATTATCCTTCTTCAAAAAATTTTCTACATTCAAAACAAATTCTACCCTAAAAACAAACAATTCAATCAAATAGCTAACAGTATAGAAACAATATTAAACTTAGAACTCACTAGTATTGAGAAAATCTGATTAAATTCAAAATGGCTAACAATTCCTTTAATTTTTCTTTAGTTTAGGAGCTGGGTACTTTGAAAGGAAAAGACGTCAAATACTAGATGTTTTCTTAAGTGAAGGCTTTATTACATTAACCAGGATATGTAAGAATAAGCTTTGAAGTCAGGAGAGCCTTCATTCTATTACAAAAGTTATTCCACTTGTTCTAGAAAAAAGCAACCTGTTTAACTTCAGTTTCACGTGAGCTGCTTCAGTCAATTTCCCCATGTGGGCACATTGCAAACAGGAAGATCACACATTAAAGACATCAAACAAGTAAGCCAGTTAATTGAATCAAGTTTAAGTACCTTGCTTTCTGTCCTCCATTGCATACGACCTCACTGACATACCAAATAAAACCCAAACAAATTGTAATCAAAAGTGCAGCTCAGTTCATCTTATCAGGAACTTTCCTCCTTCAAACACCATTATCAATAACCCCTGTAGTACCTCTGACAATACGATATTTTTTGCTGTTCCATGGCTAGATGCCATTTCTTTTCCTACTGAGTACTTCCCACTGCTGGCCTTGCAGTGACCTCAGTTCTATTCTGGGTGATTGCAATTTGAAAAGGAAGGGACTTGAATCGGCTAGAACATCAAAAAAGATCAGAAGGAGGCAAGCCCCACATTCCAGTACGGAATTCCTACCTTCTGTGCTTGTCTACATTTTCTGCAACATCCTCCCCCTGAATCGCACTGAACTCCACCAACACTCAGGATTAGGGGACAGCTACTGGGTATTTCCCTTCACGTTAGGAACACCCATATCCACTCAAGCTGTAAAAGTTCAGTCTATGCCTGCATGCCAGCCCTGTATTCTGCAAACACTGACCCAAATGACCATTCCACGCACTGCCCTGCATTAACAAGAAAGGCAGCCTGATGCAGGTGCAGGCTGCTGCTGAGTGAAAGGCTTCTGACACTTCTGCAAACACCTTACAACAGATCCAAGAGTGCATGCTTGCCAGGTGAGGAATATCACCAACCCCTTCCTTCCCCCAGCCCCACCGCCAATGACGTTTTCCTGCTGCAACATCTTCTGCGGGGATCAGCAGATGGACCTCAGTGACATCACTGACCCTTGGGTTCAGCGAGGAATTGGCAGAAATGCACAATTAAAAGGGCAGAATCTGTGACCACCCTGCAAGTGACAGCCTAGCCACAGCAGTTAGACGCTGCATAACAACACCTGGTGCAAGGTGCACCTCTCAAGCAGAAGGACAGTTACTCCAAGTCATCTCAGACAAATTTGGCCACTGCTTCCTAATAGCAATGTTAGAATATTCTAATATTAAAATTAAAAAAATTCTACTATTTGTATTTTAAATGCCTCTACCCAGTTGAATAATGACTAATCAGGAGCAATTTGCCCTCGGTACGGTAATTCTTGTCTTGCTCAGCTAAATACAGAATGAGAAAATAAGCTTATAAAGGTTTGTGGCATTTTTGTAATTTTTTCTCCCAAAGCAGCTGACTGGAATGAATTCATGCTACACACAAATGCAATGGACAGATCCTGAGCAACATGCCACCACTGATCCCAAAATTAAAGATTTTCATGTTACCATGACACAGGCATTATCAACACAGATTGCTACTTGCTGAATTTTTCTTTCCCATATTCCCTTCTCCTCACGAAGCAAGGAAAGCCCGACAAAAATCTTCCTGTGAGTTTTTTTGTTTTTGTTGTTGGATTTGGTTTTAGTAATTTTTTTTTTTTTTCCAGTGAAACTGATCAGCAAAGCTAGAGTCTATGCAGGATGTTTCCCAAAACCACACAGCAGGAAGTGAACTGTTCTTTCAGTTTCACTTTTTACTTCCACCAAATCTCTTAACAGACGAAAAAATATATAATCAAAATGCTACTTGCACTACCTTTTGAACTTGTACAGAACGACAACACACAAGGGAATTAAGCAGCAAGTCCTTTGGGTCCAGACAATAACCAACAGCAGTGAATGGGTTTCCAATTTGCACAGGAGGATTTCCAGTAAGTGATGGCTGTCCCCAGATAACCCCGCGCTGCTCAAGGACTCCTGGGAAGTCATTTTGCTAAGCAGCAGTGAAACAGAGCAGGAATTTTCTGAGGGCGATCATGACAGACAGGTTACCTGTCATCTCAGATCAGTGCACTTACAGTTAAAAGTCAGCTTAAAGCCAAAGATAACATACAAGTTTATTTTTAAATCTAACAAAATCTATTCAGAATGAACAATGGGTTTCCTTCTGAAGACAAGCACCCTGCAGGTAGACTGCGTGTTACTTTTAAAAACAGTAACACATCCTAGAAGTTACGCGCTGAAGTGCTAAATATCCAGAACAAGAGCACACAACATGCGAATATAAAAGGGATACCTTATATTTTTACAGGAAAAACTATGACTCCAAAACACTTTGCCTTCCCAAATGTGCTTCCAATTTACACCTGAAAACAAAACTGTCCTTCACAACAACATGAACAGACCTTTGAGGACATACTGTTATTACATTATACCTATGAAGGCCTGAGAGTTTAAAAAAAGAGAAAAAAAAAAAAAAGCAGGATATCTGGGATTGAGCCTTCTTGGTTTAGAAGCCTCAAAGATTAAAGACTTGGAAAAAGTTGACCTCATCCACTCCTGCTGTCCACAAGGACAGCTGAATTCCAGCAGCACACTGCTCCATGCCGGCTTACACCTTAACTACACTGGCAAGAGTACTGGGGAATGGGCGGGGGTGAGTGAGCTGCTGAACAGGATGAACTTTAAGGGTACTAACCCTCAACTCCACGGGCACGAGGGACCTCAAGGCGCTGGGACTCTGAGCTAGACAGAGTCAGCCTAAAAAAGGGAAAGCAAGTGGTGGGAGAGAATACAGAGTGGCTTTCTGGTAGCTTTGGCTGGCAGCTACGATGCTGACAATAGAGGGTAGTTTATGAATTTTCTGCAACACTCAACACATTTAAAAAACAACCTAAACCCCAAAAAGGAAAAGTTAACTTCCAAAAGTTAGAGACTTACCTGTGACCTACTCCAGTTTTACATCTCCCCTACCCACCCTAAATGCATTTTGCAATAAATGAAAACACAGCTCTGACCTGTCAGGCACTCAAGGGCCTGGAGCCCAACTGTTGGCTCAGGGCGAGGCTGGCAGCAGCAGCACACAGGTGAGCGATGCGCACAGCGTGCCTCGAGGTGCTGCTGGCACCACCTGCATGTTCCCAAGAAGCAGAGATACTGCCCCAGAAAATACCGTCTCTGCTGGGTTTGCCAACACAAGAGTACAGATGTATTCTTACAGCAATCTAAATAAGTGAACTTTTAAAAAATGTTTAAAAGTGAAATTTATCAGAACTGCAGGGTTTACCCAACCAGGAGCACTGCACTGCGGCTTCTGCAAATGCATGCTGGTGCCCCCTTCCCCTGACCCTGCCCCAGGGCTCAGCACGGAGGCAGACCCTGCCCAGCGGTGCGGGCGGCTGGTGCAAGGCCACAGCCAGCGCTGCACTATTGATTTTGAACCTAGAGAAGCTGTCATCGTTTACTATGTAAATTCTTCAGTGCTTGATGTTTATTGATTTCTGCCAGATTCTTTCCAGTCTATCACATTTGGCAGGAAGGTTTGCCATGCATGTTATTAAAAATTTTGATGAGCACAGTTTAAAAAAGAGAGAGAATGTGTGTATGCACGTGCAGTGAGCACGCACACAGTCCATTTTTAACACAGAAAGCAAAATTTAAATGGAGCACTGCATATTCTGTAGCCAATCAGTCTGATCTTCACATTGATAGTACCCTTGCTGTCAAATATTGCATCTTTCTCTCCTGAACACAGCACCAGGTGTTGCCAGTTTGCCATACACAGTGCAGAAGGCTTTGCTAGCTGAAGGCTCCTCTACAAACCATCCCATAATAGTGAAGAGTGAATCTCAACCACACAGATGCTGAAAAGGGATCTCTCTCTGCAGGGAAACATTTTGCAGTTTTGCAGCAGGGTTTTGCTCACTTTGACCTTCCTAAGTTACCAATGCCTGGAGGGTTTTGGTAGGATTTCTCCTGGAGAATGCAGTAGATGCAACTTAGAGCATATTGTTTTGCAACACATAAAAGACAGCACCTTGGAAAAAGGTTCTTCCTGCTTGGACAAAACTTCTCACCATGTGCAAGCATAAGTATTTATCATTCCAATGGTACATCTTACTGCCATTTTAGCCCTACGCATCACCTACGCAGAACTACTCAACCCAGGCACACGATGGCAACGAAGTGTCTGTATCCATCCCTTCAGAAGAGAAGACAGCTCAACTAACCTGTCCCCTTTCTTGGCTTTCCTCCCCACTTTGAGACAGATGCTCACAGTTCTGATGAAAATGACTTGGAAACTGTAAAGGAGAAACTGGAGCTGGAGATACTAAATGGTGTGAATACACTCAAGGGCAGATGAAGATCTGAGCAATACTCCAGCAGTGATGGAAAGCACCCTGCAAGGTGAGGAGAAAGCCATTGAACGTCTGGAGTCACAAAGGAGCTTCCTAGGCACAGTCAAGGAAGCTACTTGCTCACCTTTAAGAGAGGCAAGCACCTTTCAGTTGCACCGTTCTACACAGAAATAAACTAGTAAAAAGTTTAAATATTTACTATGACATAATGTCGTAACCTTCCAGTTTCAGGTTTGAAGGTGCAACCAGTCATCATGTCCTATCTAAAATGTGTTAATCTAGTAAAGATGTCACTGCAATCCAGATTTTTCCCAACTAAGATGTTAGCCCTCCCAAGATCAGCTGTCTAAAAGTTTAGAGACAAACCAGACAGCCTGAAGGCACCACCTTTTTGTCTTTTTTATTATCATTATTATTTTTTTAAATCAAGTTGTTCCACTTCTGTGTTGTTAGACTACTGCAAGACACAGAAGGTGGTTAAAAAAAAGGAAAATACAGAGAAGGAAAAAGCACAGCTGTTAACGCTTTAATTATGTATCTACAGTGTTTAAACCAGGGAACTAACCCTGACCTCTGCTAAGAAGAAGTGGGAAGACAGAGAAACAAAACTTAATGGAAACACATAATGAATTATCTATGCATAAATTACCCTTTGAGTTCCAACTAATCCACTGCTATTAAGCTAAACATCCACTTCTAAGCAGATTCATGTTTCCTGTTCCTTAACACAGTCATTTTTACTAAGGAAAGAGAAGCAAGGTTTCAGAAACAGTATTTCTTTATACACTGTGCTACAGGACTGAATGTTACAGGCTGCAACACATTTCTCTTTGACTTCTGTAGAGCATTCAGACCGCACTGTCACTTTAAAAATCTTTCAGTTCAGAACATGACGGGAAGCAAGGAAAAACACCAAATTTTCCAAACCGATTGCATTAGCTTGGCTCCTCTTATTCTGAGCAACATCTTTACTAGCAAATGCAAAATAAAATATCCACCTTCAAAAACTACAAGAGGACTTGTAATTTCACTATGAGAGGACTTGTAATTGCACTACATCAGTCCTGTCTTTGTATATTCCATTAAAAAACTGCCAAGTGAAGTTCAGCTCTCAGAAGGCCATATTAAAATTTTCAGTCCTGAAAAATTTCCCAGTGCTTCTAGAGCAAAACATTTTATAGAGAACCCAGACAAATAAACTTTCCTCCTATTAGCTTCTGCACAGAGGAGCTACAAGTCCTCCACACTGCCAGTCATTCTATTTACCCGCCTGGCAACTTTCTAATTTTACCTACTTTAATCAATAAACTGATTTTCTACAAATGGAGCAGTTTTCCTACTTGAGTGAGAATTATAAAACAAGCCAGGTCTGAAGTCTTTCACTTCAACTGACTAGGTTTCACACTCGTAAAATATTCATTATGATGTTCTTTTTTTTCCTTCCTTCTGAAATACCCATTATTGGCTACAGTTAGATCAGGGACACTGACCTTGGACACAGGCTGGTGCTCTGGTGAGAAGTCTCAGACAATTTTCTCACGTGACTAGCTGCTATTTTATTAATGTGCTATAGGTCATAACGATCAAACAGTGGCAGGAAGGAATATTTTCTGGTCAAAGCAGCAGGGACAATAGCGGTTTTCTTTTCTTCCATTGCATGGAGCAGCTCTCACGTAGGCTGGAATATTAGTTTCACTAACATCATTAAGCTTAACTTCACTTATTGAAATGAAGGTTTATGGTACCATGACTTGGTAGCACTTCATGGCCCTAAAACCTTCAGACTATAACAAGACAGACACTTCCACAAAGTAGATTCTTTTTTTTTCCCAGAAAAAACAGTGTAAAAGGAACTAAATTAGATATTAAGATGTTAGTTGTATGTATTGTGGAAGTAACAGTTTTTATTGTTTTACTAATAAGAGCTTCTAAAACAGATAATTAGTTAAATTCAGTCAAATTAAGATACTAATAAGATAGATGAAGAGTCTCCAGTGAATGTTTCATTGCTTTTTCGTCATAAAACAATTACTCGTAAAGAAAATACTTATGTGAAAATACTTTTAAAAAACTGTTCGCTTCTCCAAGAAAAAAAAAAAGCTGTACAGAAGCAAAATCACTGCCTTAGAATTTATGTTCTTTAACTTCTGAAATGCCAATAAATTTCACAGAAATGCCAACTAACATTGCTTGACAAAACAATGTTTTCTGAATTCCTCCTAAGTTCACTGTTTCTAGAAACTTGAATATAAATAATTGAATACATTTCATAAGTTTTAGAGGAAAAAAAATCATATTATATTCCCCTTAATGCTCACAGGCAAAGCAGCATTTCTGAAAATCAGAATGACCTCCCCTCAGGCAAGGTATATTTTAGTACAGCTATTTTACTGGAGATCTGTTTCAGTTTTTGGCCAGTGCCTTTCTTTCATGCATCAATCTCACTCAACCCAGACTTTGATGAATCATGTACCTCCCTGCCTGTTCAGCACGTTGATGCTCAGTCACTGAGTGGGCCCCAATCTATATCCGTTGTCACTTTTCCTTCCATACTCCTCCTCCAAGTTTGCAGGATTCATAAGAGATCTAGGCTCACTACTGAACGTTCTGTGACACGCCAGAGGTGAGCTGGCCATTTCAGGCTTTGAAGCGTATCACAGAGCTCTTGTCATCTTCCTCATTGCCAGTTTCTAATGACACCACCAAAAAGCAACTGAACATAACAACCATCTTCTGAAGAATTCCAAGTACAAGCAACGACTTGGCTAACTTGACAAGCACTAATATATGCTCAGATAACTCCTTAGAGGACTTAGCTTATCTAAAACACGCTGGTAAAAGCGCAAGGACAACAGTAAACATGAGCATAGCAAGAGCAGAGCTTGATTAATCCCCGTTACAAATTAACGGATCTAGAGACGAGTGAGTGAATCTGGTGATGCATAACTATTACCTCAGGTGAAACCAGCTGTAGATGTCCTTAGCAAAATTCCATGGAAAGAAAAGAAAAAACATTAGGAACTAAGCTGACTAAGTTCAATACCTGCATGATGAAAACCAATAGATAGTGTGTAACTTAGGGCCCTGGCAGGGCAGAGAAAGCTGGAAGAGCGCTTCAGTTCCTTTCCATGACAAGACCATCCTAAAAATACGATCAGCACCAGCAGGCAAGAGAAGAAACTACAAAATGGCATACAAAAGCAGGTGACAAGGAGGGCTCTGAGCAGGGGGAAAAAACGCAGACAGATGAGAAGAACAACCATAGCAAGATGAAAGAATCTCCCATAAAAGAAATGAAACGATGACACAAAGAACAAGAAAAACTAAGAAAATAACTCCCTTGCACAAAAAAAAAAAAAAAGAAAAACGATTTTTTATGTGCTCCAAAAGGAAAGATGATCTTTCTACCAAAATCCTGGCATGGGCCAGAAAACCAGCAAGGTCAGAGTCCCTGCTCTGACAGACTTCCCCACACACCTTGGGTACATAACTTCGTGCTTCTTTACTGGAACCCTATCTATGTACAATGGGAACACTAGCACTTTATCTCGTGTTTTGTGAGGATAAATGCTCTGAAAGATTATGGCTTATTAAGATAAGCTTATTAAGATATTATTTATTGTACTGTTTTTATTTTATACTGTTTTGAGAAATAACTATAAGTTGCAGAATTATAGCAAATGATTATTTTCCATCCTCAAAATTGAAACAAATTAATTTTTGACATCTTAGCCTTCGTGTACAAGTTTCCCACGTAAAACTTTTCTTTCATTATATAATGTGCTATTAAATCACTACAGTTTTGCAACACACACAATACACTGTACAAATGGTGCTGAATTCCTTTCTCTACTCAGGAAGGTGACTTCAGTACATTTAGCAAACTACCAATCAGCTATGAAATATTTAGACTTATAGTAGGACAGGAGACCAGAAGCACAGAAACATTTTGAGTTTTTAATGTTGGTGTAACAAACGTAAACTGCAAGGTTAATTTTTTTGATTATTATTTTAGTTCAGCCACTTAGGATCCTCCTTGCAATTGCATGAATGCTGGACCCCGAAGCAGAATATTAAACCTGTTGAGGGCACCTAGTTTCCTCTTGTTTCAGCTACACAGCTGTCAATTTTACTGTATTGGCTTCCAATCCAGATTATATATTTACTGTAGTTCTTCTCAAAGTTTAGACTATTTAAAATAAAATTTCCCAAATCACCAATGTGACCCTTACTAACTTCAGATCTAACAGGACTGGCCATCTCTGGTCTGATGTAAATGAAGAGATGAAAACGATGCATTCAATCTCACTTCCCTAGTGAGGTAATGCACAGGGAAATACTGCAAACATCTGCTGTAGTTTTCACAGTGTATAAGCATAGAAATAAAATCTACTACAGGATATAGCAAAGTTATAATCTTACCATTCAAAAACAGAGGTGGCATTTTATCAGAAAAAGATTGTTTTAGGATTATGTGGTTTAGCCAATGCAGATATAGCATACCACCTAAGAACATCTTTCATCTTAAGACACTGAATGCTTGTAAAATTGGTTAGAAACCAAAACCACTGAATATACACAATAGTAGCATAACTCTCCCTTACCCCTGTACTACAACCAAACATTTTACATTCATCAACTATGGTAGAATTCTGTCACGTGCAAATAAATTCTTTCGTAGAGCATGGAATGAATTTCTAGGATGGGAAAAGTAAGGAGGAGGACATGAGGGTGATGATGAGTATTACAGTGCAGGTGCAGGTGGAGTAAGAAGTCAGTCTTGACTTGCATATTGATAAAGCACACTCGAGCCAGGACCGCAGGAGATGTTCCTACCTGACAGGGAGCCGAGCCCTCTGAGATGACAACAGTTCTGTAGCTCCAGTGAGGCTCATCTCTCCATCCCCAAAGTACACCTGGGAAGCACCCTGTTGAGAGATTTCAAAGCACACCTTTAAACTAAGCACATGTCCTTGCGTATAAAAGACTGGCTGTGTTTATATTTTCGAGTCAGTGCTTGAAAGAGAAAGCAAGTCCTAAGTAACGTCACCTCACTGAGGGTGAGGACCGCAAGGCCTGTTCTTTATGGAGCGTACCCAGCAGCACTCAGAGAAGCGATGGGTATCTACGGCCCCGCTGTTCTCTCCAGCACCCCACCATGCTTCCACCGACAGGCTGGTTTAAACATGCTGAAGGACATTCCCACTATCTGGGGAAGGAGAGAGGAGTAAGATTTTCTCTCAAGGCCCTGTATAATCGGTAGCTTTTCTCCCTTCTTCTAACTTCATACAGCCTAACAGGACATTCGGAATCTCTCAATCCATTGCAAAAAGACAGTGATGGAAAACACTAAACAGTTGGACTTAAATAGGGCAGGCTATGGTGTGCTTCGGCACCCTTCTAAATGCTGCTCCATACTTCTTGCTTGCTGATGCCATGGCCAGCACAGAAAGGGGTGCACAAACTGAAAGGCCTGTGGAGAACCCAAGGGTCTGCAGGACTGGGAACACTTCAAGCTGAAGACCTGAGGGCTTCACAAGCTCCACAGAGACGGAGCAGCTCCTGATACTGCTTCCTCACTGCCAGTCCAACCTGCACTGTTCCCCACTCTGAGCCACCTCATTGCTCATGATAGATTCCCCAAGCCTCAAACTGCTCCTTCAGTCCTTTAGTACCATTACACTGGTAAAGACATTTTCACATTAACTTTATAAAAACAGAAGTCAAGGAACCATTTGGCCAGACACAAAAATACAGTGCACACAGGGACCTAACATTAATGCTACCACTCTTTAAAACTATTAACTTACTTCTGATTCCTACATTCTTTATGCTTGCATTTTTCCATGCTGGGAAAGGGGAAGAGGTACCACTGAGATAAGACGACTGTCAGCAGGTGATATATTAGCTTTAATGTACTGTACTTCATCGCAGCCCTCATGGCAATAATGTAAACAGAGCAAAATCCGTAACAAAGACCTTTGCAGAGGTCACTTCTGCCAACTCTGCAACAGGAATAGAGCTGGAAGACATAAATCTTCAGCTGTCAACACACTAAGGGAATTCAATTCAAAGCTTGATCTTAACTAGATAAAGGCAAAAGTTAATCATCATTTTTTTGTTGCTGCAGCGGTACAGTTTTCCAGTGCATACACTTGCCATATTTAGTTGTCTGAAGGCAAATGGTAGTCATGTTAATTTGAAATTACAAATTAATTAATTTGAAAGAACAAAGCCAACTAGATAGCTAATTTAATTTTCAATAAAAGCTTTACAGTATATGCTAAAACTTCCAATTTCTCTCAACAAGATGGCTCTACCCAGAAAGATGGGTTTCCAGGTTTGCTGTTTTCAGTCCCTCCAAGATTTGAGGAACTAATTTTCAGCTTCATAAGTAGCAAGACAGTTGAAGGGGAGAGCGGGCTGCTTTGTGTTTTTGAAAAGAACCATGACCAGTCTTCTAAGGAAACTTTGGGACACAAACCAAGCTGGATCCACACCCCCTTCAATCACACACCACCACCAAGTTTTGGAACCTACTATACTGGCAGCAATTCTCTTGGCCTGTTAATCACAGCTCAAGCCAACAGATTTGGCTTCCACTGCAAAGCCAATACAGCTGACAGAAAGCAATGTCTGTTGCTAATGGCAGAACCATTTGAAGAAATGTGCACCAAGTCTGTGCCATCTCTTCCAATCCCTCTTCACAGAGGAATCACGTGTCAAGGAGCAACTCTTGTTGTATGAAGCATATTCCACACCAGTCTCATAAATCAGGAGCTCAACCTTAAGCAGCGAAACCTGACACACAGCCTTCATGTGCTGACTTCATCTCGAAAAACGATTGAACCCGGGTAGCAACAGATGTCAGAAGGAGACAAACCTCATTATCTAGAATGGTCCCACAGCCAACCTTTTTCAGCTAACCAGAGAAAATGATGGCACTACAAAAGGTCTTTGTTTTGGAAGGCTGAAAATAACCAAACCATAAGCAGATTTGGGGATTGTCAATTAACCTGCCCCTTTTTCCTTCCAGACATTGGCTGCAACACAGCACTGCTCGGTGCGTAACCAAGAACTTGCTGCTCATGGCTCAGAACAGTTCTGCTATTTAAAGCTACTCAACTGCAATTTACTCAAGCTTATGCTACATTACTTTTCTATTTCTTGGCTTTGGAGTTGCTGTTATTTTTGCTGTAGTGAGGTTACATCCATAGTTGTCCTCCTTCCCTTCTTCCCCGGGTAACTGAGATTTCACAGCAGTGACAAATACAGACAACACGATTTCATCTCATGTTTCTTTTGACCGATTCTCAGGTTTTAAACCACAAGAAACCATTTTGATCAACAAGTCTGAAGTCATTATTGGAATTGGATTTATTTAGCCACACAGCACAATGCTGGCAAGTGCATAGTTACACAGCTGGGCAAGCAAAAGGTTCTCATACAAAGATGGCAACTGCTCTCTTTTCCGCTACAGGCAGCAGAAGCAAAGGATGTCTGGAAGCTGGAAGAAAAAGTTGTTACAGCTATTAGAGGTATCAGACCTCCAGTAGAGATATTCAAGGACAGATTTAAAAACATGTCAGGAATGTTTCAGGGCATGTTCATTCCTGTGTCAGAAAAAATGGTCCAGCCTTGTGAGCAGCCTGACAGCCTCACATCTCCAAGGTAAAACTTCAGCGAGGAATTAGTTTGGAGCTCATCATTTCAACTACTTATTTTATTATTATTATTATTATTATTCATTCAAGGGTAAAAGCTCCTAAAAGATAACTTATCCACTCCTGAGCTGGACCTCAGAGTGTTCACAGACTTCAGAAATGCCACAGGGAAGGTTCAGTGTCCTGAACACCACCCCCTGCTTAGACTTGAAGGCATGTAAGTGCTCACACACCACAGATCATTGCATGTCGAAATCAGCACAGACAGCCACATATATTTGAAGTATTAACCGATCAAGGAAACATGAATCATAGCAGTGATACATAATCGAGCTCTCCAAGAATGACATTAGAGCTCCAGTCACGTAATAATCACTACAAATGGACAAATTCCTTTCATACTTCAGCATTTCATTAGAGCCACCATAAATTTAAACACATCATCTCCTGCCCAACTGGCTGAACGAGAGCAAGCCAACGATGCGCAAGCGAAGGCGCTGTTAGAAGACAATGATCCCGTACACACAAATTCCCAATCTTTATTGCTGACCATTAAAAGAGCAAGCGCCAGTTTTTCAATAGTAGCAGAGTTAACGACACTGATTGCAAAAACTTTACTCAAATTCAGCCACCAGTGTAATAACAAAATTGCAGTTTTCAGTTAGGCAATGGGAATAAATGCAAAATACTGTGATAAAAACAAAAGGCAAAAAGGCAGATGCATCTAATAATGGCAGAATTGATATACTTCTGTTTACATAGGTATAATTTTAATTAAACAATTTTTCTTAGTGCTGCAAAAAGCATTCTTTTGTTTTCAGTTTTTTTGACTGAAGCAGAATAGAGTTGTTTGCTCTCTGCAAACGACTAAAACCCGAATGCTTGAAAGATTCTTATATTCATTTCACAACAGCTCTTGAACTAGGTAAATGTGTACCAGTCAGAATGCTAGTACTCTCCAGTAACGTTCCCTACTCTGTGTATGTGCACTGTGTTCCCAATGTAACAGTCAGCGTGGACAGATATTTGCCCAAACAACAAACATGCTGGAATCACTCATGAGTCTTACTGAGGTTAGCCTGTAACAGAAATGCTCCCCTATTTTTTTTTCTTTCCTTTTGAAAATGCTCAATTTATATAAAAACTACAGAATTTGTTGGAACGTACCAGCTTCAAGAAAGTGAGAGTGGCACCTCTGCACAGAGAAGATGGATGTACAGGGTTCAGAGGAAGGGACAGACTAAATCAGCCAGAACAGTCAAAGCCATTGGTCTTGCTCCGAGCAGAGGGTGCAACCCAAGCAGCCAGCAGAGCAGGGGGCAGCCCCCTCAGCCAGGCCACCACCACCCTGCACTGTGCCAGGCCACTGCTCTGCTTTCCTGCTATTGTCTCACCTGAGAAAAAATGCATTTCCAAGTCTTAAAACATCTGCACCAGATCAATTTCCCAGCTCAACTCTGGTTACACTGTAGTTTTCCATTACCTTTCAATTCAAAAGAAATTTTTCACTGAGGTTCTCCTACAGCAATATTTTGCATACTCTCCCAAGGGTACACTACACCACCCAGCCCAACACAACCAAGCTCTAGAAATATTCAATAGCCCTGGAAGGGCCATTAATCACCTTGACTCTCCTGACTCTCTCTGACAGACTCCCAGTGCTATTCTTAGGACATGAAGCAAGTTTGGAGGTAGTACAAAATTGCAGATATGTCACTTTTGGAAAAGTTATGAATCCAAAAAAAAAAAAAACCCACCATATCCTTTTGTATTCAGAAAATATTTCTTATTAAAAAATAACCAGCATGATACAAATCTCAGAACTAGATGGGAAGTTCAGAGAAACAGTAACTGTGTACACAGCCAGAGGACATCCTGAGAGCAGGGTATTCGAGCAGTATAAAGAGGTCAAACACTAACCACAAACTTGAAGGAAGCAAGTAAGCTCTATTAATACACTTTACACGTGGTCACCTCTCACAGTCCGGCACATCCCAAGGGAAATCATCTTCAGCTGAAACTTCACTTTAATGGCCAGGTGAAAACGCACGTTCCTAAGCTCCAGCCGACAGCTGTGCTCCCCGCGGAGGCTGGCCCTGCAGAACCACAGGCACAGGGGGGCCCGCAGCACCCAGCTGGGCAGAGGCAGGGGGTTGGCAGGAGGTCGGCCCCGGCCGCACCACCAAGCACCGAGTGCAGGGGAACTGCTGGGTGAAAGGCCACGTGCTTACAAACACAGGAAACGTCTTGCCTATCGCTCTCACTACAACTTCAACAGCCGTATTTATAAAAAAGAACATTTTTAGCAGCACTTTCAGGATCATGTGACCATTTCTGACAGCCAGAATGGGTTTAAAAAGCCACTGCACTATTTTTAGCTTTAAAAATCAGCATTTTCATAAATACTCCAAAACCAATCAGTAGGCACTACAAAGCAAAGGTGTTTACCTTTAGTTACAGCAGCAAACGCAACAGCTGACATTGCATCCCAAAGAGGATCCCTGAGACCACCCAGCTCAAGGAACGCACAAAAATGCTCTTTCTCTTCCACAAGAAGATAACCAAGCACTGGTTAAACCCTAATTACCTTAGCTGAACATGGGGGGGTTCCACACCCGGGTCTGATGTTCAGCAGCATGACTTTGGGCTGCTCCAAGCCCTGCCACTGTACGTGAGGTGCCAGCCTGGCATCACGGTGCCGCGGCAAGGGCATGAGCAGGCTCCCACAGCACGGAATAAAACAAATTACCAGTTAACACAAACGTTTTCTTAAGACATCTTTATGAAAGACAATATTTTGTAACTGGGGAAAAACATAGGTTAAACATCACACATTGCAGAACACCAGCTTTCGGCAGGATACAAAACCCATGGTCTTTCAAATACTTGAGATGTGAACTAACTTGGTGTCAATATCTGCATTTCATCTGCAGAGCTAATTTTTCATTACCAAGCTAATTACCTGCCCGCACCACTTTACTTAACAACCAAAAATGCTTCTTGAAATGTGTCCGTATGCAGGATGGTGTGGTACTTCAAAAGTTAGTAAAATATGTCTCAAAAAGTTTTCAGATTAATTTTAACATACCACTTTCCCTTTTTGTTTCTAAGTGTAATGAAATAACTAACAGCTCCTTTTAGAACCAACCAATAACAGAAAATAGCTGCTCAGTATGCTCGCATATGACACTACAGAGCTTGTCCCAAAGAGTAATTCTGATCAACAGACAAATAAGCTTGTCATATTTAAACAAGTGTATTTATTACCACAACTAATTTATCTAAATTTAAAAAATCACTAACCATCTAACATCCCCACACTACCACTATCACTGACACATCAAGCACAGAACGCAGTGCAAAGCAGGCTGATAAAAAGCTGCTAAGCTGAAGGAAAAACGATTAGTGTTATTTACTGCATATGCCTTACTCTTCCAGTGGTCTGCTTGATTTCAATCACTGCCTCCACAAAACGTGATAAGTATTTTTAAATATCTTACATTACTTTCTTTTACACTTACTGATTAAACTGCATCATCCTCTTGACTACTCGGAATGAAATTCATTTGAAATGGATAATTGATGCAATTGTGCAGTATCTACAAATGCAATTAATCACTTGCTAAAGATGATTATTAGGCAGGCAACAAATACGAAAATAAGAATCATACAACTTCTTTCAATGTTCTCAATTGAAAAGTATTCTACTGGACTGTTACAAGGTATTTTTTCAAAATAAAAATAGCTGTATGTCTTCAGATATTTTTAACACAGTATGCAAGTGGATTCATGTTTAATTAGCACAACGCAAAGACAAGCCATAACACAGTTTGTCTTTCAGCAATTACATGACAGTTTGAGGAACCACAACAGTGACATCTTCCCCTCTCAACTACCAGCGGATGCCTTGAATGTTGTAGTGAGCTGGTCTTGGCACTTAAAAAGATATTTTAAGCCAACGGCATAAATAGACATCCTCCTGGGAATCAGTCTGGTGTAGATTAAAAAATTATTCCCCTGAGTTGTTTGCTACCAACTCTCTGCTGAGGGTTACCCTCACGGCTGAGCTGTGCTGGTGGATTGCACACTAACAGTGTTCTTCAATACTAACTCCAGCTGGCTAAAGCCATCTTTGCTGGCAGGTCCCCCTACTCCGTGAGGCTTGGCACTGGAGCAGATTAGGAGCAACTTCACCACATGCACAGCTCAAGCTATATACTTGGTATCGTTGTGAAAAGTGGGACAGGAACATCTGAAGGGAAGCAGCATCCTCTACCCTCCTGGTAGATCAGCAGTTCAAATTCAACTTGTACCTTGAGGCTACAGCCTTGTTTGTCGTCAAAATATTGTCGCTATCAAACACAGCTCCCAGGGAGCATGGGAGTCAGCATGACCAAAACCAAGAGAGCCTCTGCTCTCCAGGGACAGAAGCGACACCAGCCAGTCTTGTGCCTCTTAACTCCCAATGAGGTGTTCTAGAAATGCTCAGCTTTGCAACGTAAAACACATCTTGCTAAAATCAGCCCCCAGAATGTCCTCCCTAACCCTGCAGTCCCAATTTGTTTCCAGTCTTAGCCATTGAAAATGCAGCTGATGAACATCCTGAAACTTCATGGGAACAGCAATGCTCCATTTCTTCAAGTCACGAACGAACAGTAAATCTTCTTTTCAAGAGCAGCTTTAGGCCTGAAGATCAAAACTGTCGCACACAATTTTGGTCATGAAACCTTCCAAGTGTACTCAGATGAACAACATCTCTAACACTGAGAAAAAAAATTTCCACCAGCTGTAGCAGCAGCAGAGTTCTCACCTTTGCTGGCAGTTGCTCTGCAAGGCTGAAGGGAAGGAAAAGGTGCAGTGAGAGTGCCTGCATAAGTACTTCCCCTTATGAAAGGCTCAGAGGAAACGAAAAATTAAAACTGCCACAGCTAAAGTCTTCAGAAGCAGTTTTCCTGCACATAAAACTCTGGACTTAAGCCCAACATTTTAAGAATTTCCAGGGCGAGGTGTGAGCAACATACTTTCCAAAGCAGTAGAAAGCTGCTTGTAGAAGTATTGATACTATACTGATAAATATTTGGATTTAGCACCTCTACTGGCCAAGAACTAAGTCTTGAAGGAAAAGAAAAATTTTCAGGAGAGGAAAAAAAAAAAAAATACAATAAACTATCGGAAACCTAAGTAACATGGTAGGTGCTTGCAACGTTTAGAAGCAGTCAATTTTGAAATAACTACTGAAAGGAGGGAGGTGAGTGGCCAGTCACATGACCAAGGGAACCTTGACAACAGACAATATATGTATTAGTCCTCTTTCCCATTTATTATGATTTTGTTTTTGCTTGAGTGGGCATTCAAATACATGCTAATGAAAGCTTCTATAAGGCTTTCCATGACTAAAACACATTAGCATTCTGTAGGGTTCACAGCGCTTTGGAAAATGAACCTCTATTTTCTTCAATGAGAAAGCACCACCGTCTGTCCAATATCAGACAGAAGTCAGTTGACCAGAACATGTCAACGCAGAGGTTCTTCCTTCCTAAAACTATACTAATACGACAATGTAGCAGCAAAGTCGGGCAGATAGTTTTACCGGCTTAAATACCCTCTGTCTGTCTCTTGAGTGAGTCTATATTTTTTTTGAAGACCTGAGTAAGACCTCTGCCTGCACTGCAAGCCAACTAGAAACTACAGAGCAGCATTAGCAGGTCAGCATGCTTGAGCTAGGTAATTGTTCATGTCCCAGCAAGATTATTAATTTGAGCTCATCCATGCTAAGAGCATGTAAAAAGATTTTGGCTGACATAAAGCATGGGGACTCTCGCATCTAGTTGTTGGAGATCACATAGTTGGAGATTCTACTTGTGTAATGATAAAATATTAATATTTTATTTACCTCTCAGTTTTAATTATTTTCAGAAGACAATTACTAAATTTACTGTCCAGAAATCTATAGTGGTTCTTTTATTTACAGGGAACTCGCCACCTCTGTGCCCACGCCAGCCACTACGTTACGCTGCCCTCGGCGTACAGCGTGCTAGTAATTGCTAGCTATGCTGCTGCTGCTGCTTCTCATATGGGATTATCATAGTGAAGCAACAGCACTGATTAATCAATTAGCATGGATTCATTAGAGAAGAGATGAAAGACAGGGCAATGTAATTGTGTTTACTGAACAATGGATGACAGTGCGCTTAAAAGCTCAGTCTGCCTAATAATACACAGTTACCTAGCGTGACATATACATAACATTATGAATATTTAGAACATTTTCGCTGTGGAACTACAGAAGGAACAATCAGCATGTGGATGTATGTGCTCACATAACACTGGAGCCTGAGGAACGCAGAGGGGAGAGCACGTGAGACAGATGGCACAGCTGAACGAACATTTTGGCTTTGAGTACACCTTTGTAGAACAGCTGAATCGTGACCCGCAGCCCAGTGTGCACAGGTGTACCAGCACAACACTGTGGCCAACAACACAAGCAGTCAAAGAAAAAGCATCTCAAACATTATTAGCCAAGACATATTAAGCAGAATATCAAAAATCAGCCTGCATTTCTAATTAAACACCAACACAGCTCTTTAAGACAAACAGAAGCACATAAAAAGATGTAGAAGTCTTTCCTCCAGATGTCTGAGGTGCACATTCTTTACTGCTTCCCCTTGACAGAGGTTGAATATGGAACATCAGCAATGAAAGGATGTGAATACTGAGCTCCCAGACACGTCTCGTGCTTTAACCACATGATCCCCTTGAGGTACTAATGCTATAGTTGAAGACCCCTTCTCCAGTCTGATGGTGGTAATACAGACTGGACAGTAATGGATAACAAAACATGGGAAGAATTAATTTATTGAAAATATGGTTCAGCCAAGAGGTATTGAAATACAGCTTCTGCTGCACTCTGAAAGGATAAAGACCAAACAAGAAAGTAACAGCCTACAGAGGAGAAGCTTTGCTAAAAAGCCGTGGTAGGAAGCATGCCCAACCATACTCCACAAAATCTCCACAGAACTCAAAAATGAGGGTCTCATGAGAGACCCAGTCTACAGCCTGACAAGGATTTGAATGCTCTCAGAGGCCCCGGCATCCAGTATTTTCCCCAGACACTTCCACCACGTGCCAGGGAACCACAGGTTGTGATTAGAGCAGAGCTTCCTCGGCTTGGAATGTAGCCCCTTGACTACACAAAGTACTAAAAATCACGTTTCTTGTTTAGATTAAAGGCATTGTCATTCCTGCTGAGAGTTAAGTATTCCCCCCTTAACTTTGTGGGCTGCAAATTTATTTACTCTTCAACGGATTCAAGCATTGAGTTAATGAAAGACTTATCAGCTTGCTTCAGTCTAAGTGGCTTACCGGTAACAGTCTGAACATCATCCTGCAACCATTTTCTTCCTATTTTAGGAGATGTTAAAAATAATTTTTAAAAAGTTATAGTTATATATGTATAGTTTAAATTTATTAAATTTAAATAAAATTTTACATATAATTTTAAGTTGCAGGTGAGGCTCATCCAAAATCATCTCTGGTCGCAAAGACACCATGAAGTCTCAAAACATACCTAAGCACAGGAAAGAGTTATGTCCCTTAGAAATCCTCACCTCCCCTCGGCTTTGGGCATTCTCTGAACTAAATTGCCAATCCTCTTTCTCAACAAAACCTGCCCTGACACTGAGCCCAGGGGGACAATGCGATGGCCTAAGAACAAACCAGCCTCTCTATTTGACAGGCAAACTCCAGAACAGAGGTGCTCCAGATTTTCACCTTTTTGAAACCTAACTCTAAGACAGAATCTGTCAGTGGAAAAATAAGCCATCAGTCTCTAAGAATTTCCTAAGGGACCACAGGAACTTCTCGACCGACACAGCACCGAACAAGTGAATAAGGGTTAAATGCTGTCTGAACCTCTTCAAGGCATTGATTTGTCTGCATCTAAATGTGAGAAAACATACTGCCCTACACAAAGCCCTTGATCTTGATCCTAACTCTCAATGGAAATTAACACAACTGCGCAGCATTTTAATTCTGTGCAACTGTATACAAAACCTTACTTTATGATCTGAAATTACAGCCGTGATGTTACCTTGAATTTATGAGTGGATATTACTAATAAATCTGAGTTGACTCCTGTGAGCCAAGACGTTACTATCACTGGCTTATCTTAAACCTAGCAGGTAATTTAAACCTGAGGTGGATCACCTGAGAGTATAGTGTTATTTCCAACAAATCCTTATGAATCACAATGGTATTTTCAACCTCTCCTAGGATTTAAAAAAGTCATCCAAAAATAACTTTTCATAAAATGATGGGGTTTCACGTTAATTATTAACTGCACCTGGAAACAACAGCACTGGTTAGTAAATCATCTGATAGTGCTAAAAATTGCAGTGGAAGTAAACAGGACTTATCACATTGCTGAAAGAAAGCAGGGTGAACAAAATACCTTCAGCAAAGATGTATCAGCATATTCATTGGGAATAAAATAGCCCAGCAATAATAAAGCCATGCAGATGAATTAAGCTCAAGATATAACAGTTTTTTGCAGTTTCACCTACTGATCAGATTATGAGAGCAATATTTATTGTACAGTGAGAGCTCTCAGTAGTGACTGTTCAAATTATTTAGAGAAAAATAAGACAAAGGGAATCACAAAAATAACTTCATTTTCACACTACAAAGGTATATTTATTGACAGAAATTGCTTTTTCTTTT
>VXAV01006661.1:63193-140427 GCA_013399715.1 Alectura lathami | reverse complement strand
TTTTTTCAGTTATATGTGGGCTTAACTGCACTATAGCTGTTAATATAAACACACTTAATTGCAAGGACAAGTGTCAGAACATATTGCCATTCCCCAGGTAAGCACAACAAGTGACACAAACAAGTGAGTAATTCTCAGGAAGACAAAAAACAGTCCAAGCTATCAACTCTCCTGATTCTTCCACACGTTCCTAGACAAACACTTCTGTTTATCCTAAGCTATTCTCCTCTGCTCTCTAAGCAAAGTTAATTATGAGAAAATTTAGTATTAAAAAAAAAAAAAAGCTTTCAGCAGAAATCCCTGATTTTTATTTATTCCTCCTTTGAAATTAACATTAACCCTTAACATCAGTGCTTTCCCTTGTTTCCAGTTTGTTTGTCTGAAGGACCCTGACCACTCACTGCAAAGACTCCAAATCCAAAAGCACAGCACACACAGCGACGTACAGGAAGTCCCGTCCCAGACCACTTTCCATACACCTCAGCTAAACACTTACCTTCTTTCTTTTACACAAGGTCTCAGCCAATGCAATCTGCACTGCAGCACTCCAGCAAGTCACAAAGCATTGTACAGAGTAACAAGCGCAGAGAGGTACAAGTGTGTTGAATAGCTGTGCAGATATGCAGCTTTCACTTCAGAATTCCATATGATTCTAAGTTTTTTTAAAATACTTTTTGAATAGATATAAAAGGCAACATTTTCCTTCTCCTTTTTGGGTTAAGAAACTCAAAATTATGTAGTCCCTTAACATTCAGAAGACCGGATCACATTCAGCAAGATAAAAGAAGTGAAAGCATGGCTTTACAAACCCCTTGTTTCATCTGCGTTGCCATCCTTACATCACTGCCACTTCTTATGGCTCGTGAAGTAACGGTGTCCAGCTAGCACCATGCTCTGTAGCTGACCTGGACCAAGCTGGCCCTCTTTGTTCTTTTTTGACTCTGTTTGTCTCACACAATGACTACAAAAGAGAAGGTGAAACAAACTACAGTGAAAAGCTGTTTCAAGAGCCAACACAGTGAAGATGCTCTTGAAAATAACGTGGCTAACAGATCTGTTTTACGTATAAGCAGAAGTAGCCCACAAATAAATCCTCTGTGTAAACCTCACCCCTGACTTCGAGGATTCATGACTCCTACAGCCCATCCCTCCCGAAGTGCAAACTTCGTTCCTCAGATTCCTTTATTTGATTCTTTTGATTTTTTATTTTTTTTCTTTTTTACCGCTACCTGGCAGGGCGGAGGTCAGAGCTAAAACAGTGCTTGTGACAAGCTGAGGAAAGTGACAGGTGCACAAAGGAGTAACACAAAGTCTCAGTACATTTTGGCACTGTATGATGTTCCTGAGCTAGGGCATATGACATCAGATTGATTTAAACACTAGCATATCCTTAACTTACAGATTCCTCAATTTTTTTAAGAAATGTTAGGCTTTAAAGCATCAGTACAATAAGCTTAGCTTAGTGTACAAGTACAATAACTTAGCTCAGAGCAGTTTCGATTATCAGTTAAATATTTTAAATATTATTTAAATGCATTGAACATGAATAATCCAGGTCTGATTATTACTGAAAACACTCGAAGAGCAGCAGCATTTCTACAGTGGTTGGAATAGCAGGGTGGGTTTGGTTTTGTTTGTTTGTTTTTCAAGAAAACAAAGTGACCCATGTTAAGTTCACTGAAATTTATTACTTAGAAAAAGCAAATTTATAAAACATTTTGTACAGTGAATTTACTTATGCTATAACATAGAAAAGAGAAGCTTTTACTGAAGACTTCATAATTGCATTGTAAAAATACAGTGCAAGCTGTTAGACTACGCTCGCAGCTTTCTTACATTGAGCACTACTAATCTGCATATTTAATGGCTCCAAATCACCATAATGTATTCTGTGTACTCAAAAGTAAAAATATTATCTTTTCTTCTAGAAAGAAAAGGTAGAAATAGCTTCAATAAGTTACTTTGTGAAGAAAAGAACAAGGTAGAGTTTCTGAAGAAAGGCATCTTAGAGATTACCTTTATCGAGTTCAAAGGCAACTGAAGAGAGCATTCACTGCTTTCTTCTGAAAAATGAACTTAATAGTCTAGGACCCCTGAAACATGGCACATCCTGCAGGCACGAGCAATACATCCCACACAAAAGTAGTTCCCAGTAGAAAAGAAGATCGTGGAGGGATTGGCATTTTTTCAAGTATCTGTGCATAATCTCATGCAGGGCTTTAAATTCCAGCATACAAGGACGATGAATCGGGCTCAACATCTTAACAGGAAGCACTGGATACAAGAAACAAAATGGGAATTCTGGGCCATACACATTTGCTCTTGTTTAATGGTAACGGAGATGACACAGAACGGGGCCTGGGGAGCTGAACACCAACTCAGACCAGTCTGCACAGTGCTCTTCCAGCAGGCACAAACTGTCTGCAGCACTGTGTTGCAAGCACTGAAGGAGCCCCGGCTCTAACAGAAAGACACATGAGCTTTCCACTTGCCGTATCCTCTCCCAGCAAACAACCCTTTCCTGTTCAAATGGAACTTAAATAGAAACCCAACCAGAACAACTTCAGGGGTAGCTAGACTTGACCTGGACTGAAAATATATGTGTGCCCTTTGTGCATGAATCCCCCTCGCTGCGCCCAGTTCCAACAGCCATGGGCACCATCAGGCCTGGAAATCACAAATGCAAGGATCCCGGATGCCGAATACAACCTGAAAAAAAACATTTCTTTCTTCTCAAGCCTGAGCCATCTTATGTCTTTGTAACAATAAAACAGGAACTGTTTGCCATATGAAAGCAAATGTTATTTCTGTTATGGCTATTCCAACATCTGATAGCCTCAGGCAACCCAAAGGGGCCCCCCAACAATAACAGCTTGACTTAAAAGCCAAAGGGCAGGTACCTTTGAAGTCAGAGATGACACAGAAACAGGAGAAGACCTTGAAGTCTGGACTGATGGAAAGAACCTGAGCCCTTCAGAGCATTTTTCATTCATCGTCACAAGACAGAATAGGCATGATTGATCACCTGCAGTGCTAAATGCCAGAGAACCTAATGGCAAAACCTTTTCCCACAGACTACTCCTCTAGGAAAGAGGCAAAGGCCATCAGCAGTTCAGCTCAGAGGGGCTCAGAGCTCTGGCACCAGGCACTGGGGAATGACTTCAGTCAGGTTATTGCCTAGGTTGTAGGGAGAGCAGAAGTTGGTAATATTCTATGAAGTAAATAAGTTCTGGTTTGTTTTTTAAATAATGCTCTGCTAAACATGAGTGACAGAGCACCTCTGTAGAAGAGAGCACTAGCTGTTTGAGAGGGTCCTACTGCACAGCATAGGTAAGGCTGAGATGCACAGGAAAAACTCTCACCGCCACTGGTGAAATCATGGGTTTCTGTGCACCTGATGCTCCCCACTGGTGAAAAGATCTGTGTGCGTATAAATTACTTTACGTGAGCATAAAGCTCTTATACGTTACATGTTCTAGGGACACAGACTTGTCATTGCTCTTCAGATCAAAAATTCAGTAAGAACTGTGCACCCAAGAACCGTAACAGAGACAGCATCGTTTGCCACCGGTATTTCGTATTTTACTGCTGCAGACAATAGCTTCAATTTGTGGTCAACAAACTGCTGTAAATTCCTTAACTACTTTTAGAGGTTCTTAAATATATATATACACACATACACACAACCGAAGAGCTAGCTTACTGTCTTCACTGGAGAAGTCCATAAATGAAAAATGAAATTTTAAGCCATGCTTTGAATTCTAAACTGGTTGGCACTTCTGACACTGGCAGAGACAACGACCCTTCCTTTTTTGTTACTGAAAGGGCAGAAAATTCTTACGTTTTTTTGTTTGTTGTTCATAGATATAAAATGTAATGCACCAAGGACTGCTGCTGTTTTTCCTCCAGGAGACACTTCAGATTTATTTATAGCAGGGCTTTCCACTTTTATCTGCAAATGTCACAACTGAGCCAGTGACTTTATATAGTTTCTTGGTTTAATAACTATGGTAGATACAGCACATGTTCTGCTTCTGCCCCTCTCTGAAAAATAAATAAAACTAATCAGGTCTAAAACTAGTTTATATTTCACTGTTCATAGCAAAGAGAAGGAGTTGGGCACAGATAACCTAATTTTCACCTGTTTCTGCTTACTGCATATACACTAACTCAATTCTGATCGATCAGCTAACGTTTGCAGACTTACTATAGCAGCACAAGGGTACTACATCCATTCAGCTTATTTTTTAAAAAGGCACACCAAGATGAAATGTTGTTCACGCTCCTATTTAATTTTATTTTAGCTCTTTGTTTATCTCTTCACTTCAAAGCACTTCCAATATGAGGAACAGTTTCAGTGTGACAACTTTGTAAAACTAAAATAGAAAAAATGTGCCAGCACCAATCTGCTTTACATTGGAAAGCACAACAGCCTTGAGACAGAAATGACGCCTTATGAGAGCGAGCTATAATGAACCCAGAAGTGCTATCTGCAGTAGGAAAAATATATTAGACCAGAGGCTGAACGCTCCTGACACAATTTGTCTTCCTCAATAGGAGCCTCCTGATCCCCAGTCTCAGTCTACGGTGAAGCTGAGCTCCAACAGCACAGGACAATCATCAATATGAAGCCCCAGGGTTCTGTTTGCTAGCATTGCTTACTTGAGTTGAAGCTGCCTGAAGCCCGCACTGACAGAAGCGCAGCACAGAACTCAGCTGAGGCCGCGCAGGAGCTCCGTAGGGCCGGCGGGGCAAAGGAAGCCCAGGGCCAGGCTGGAGGGCAGCAGCAGAGGCTGGCAGTGACCCAAGAAGCAACGCAGGCACAAGCGCCCGAGCAGCATGGCCAGCCTGTCCTTCGTAGCTCCATCCCCCAGCAGGTGGGTAGGTGTGTGCAGCAGCGACAGCACAGGGGGCTGCGAGCCTGTCTAAGGGCTCTCCACTCCCTCACACAGAAAGCCCACGGCTCATGGCAGGACAGGCATGAAACTAGAGTCCTGCCTGTGTGAGAGGTCAGACGGGGTTCAGCACCCGACAGCGACGCCATCACAGTGGCGATCAGGGGTAGTGCCTGGGCAGCTGAGCACCTCCCAGATTTCAGTGGTGATGGAAAATAAGTTTTATTCTCTAATGAGTTATTAATCTCAGACTTTTGGACTGACATTTTTTCATTATTTGAACTGAAATTTATTTAGCTATTTTCTGTTCTTTTCACAATGATATACCTGGGGCGCAACGTCAGTTCTCTTAAAAGACACGGTTAGCAAAGGGCATCGCGTGAACATGTACCCCACACATGCCGCTACGGAGACATTCTTCTGTCTTCTGCTTGAATAAAGCAAATTTTTTTTAATAGCTTTCTAGTTCTCCTTTGTACCACTGTATTATACATTTACCAAAAATCTAAATTTATTATTTCAACTATTTTAAAACCAAATGAAACAAGTTATAAACTGCATCTGTCAAATTTTCTCATTTGATTTTTACACTGCAAAGTAAATACATGTACTTGCAGCCCACAGCTGCCACCCAGCCTTGTGTATTCATGAAATATTGGCAGCGGTAGAATGGAAAGCTGGACCTCAAGTAACCTTAGGAATTAAGAAGAAAAAATAACTGAAGTGCTGTGTGGTCAGCCTGATAATTATGTCACTAATAAACTATAAATATTGAATCATTTTGATTGCATTTAAATCACCTAAAACCTGTATGTTAGACCTGTGCTTAAAAGGTACCTGGCATCAGACCATATAAAAATAATTTTAATGGAACCAACATCAACAATTTGGTGGTTTATACACTTCTTATAATACTATAAATGCGCAGTTGGCAGGAGATTCAGTTCCCAAAAGTTTTATAATCTGTTGGCACAGTACCATACATTAAAAAAAAAAAAAAAAACAATAAAACATCCTCCTATTTACAGGAGCACACATCTGGTTCTAATGAGCTTGCTCTACCTGCTAATATCAGTGTTTGCACGACTGCCAACACTAACAGAGTAGCGTCATCATCACACCTCTCAAAACCGCCAGTCAAAAACGACCACTCCCAAACCAGACACTGAAAGGTAAAAACATAAAAAAAAAAAATCCTAGCCAGGTGTTAGGAGGTCATTTGGTTCAGTGTTTTGTAAACCCAAGGACAGCTTTGTGTTTCTGCTGTGGACAGGTTCTTGCTATGTTCTCAGGTGCTTTAAAGAGAAAAGCTCACCAGAGGCCCGCCTGCTGCACATTAACTGGACTACCAGTCTGACCACAGCCAATTGCCCACCTCAGAGCACCCTGGCTGGCAGTGTTTGGATACATCTATGAGGAGTCATCCAGGCAATTCCCCTTCTCCTCTGCACGACAGGATGTGGTGCTTCCCATTTTTAACATGGAATCAGAACCGCCTGAAGGGTGCAGAGGAGCTGCCTTCTTTTACCTCAACAATTAGCCCTGTTGTTTACAAGTTTACAGAGTAATTTCTAAATAAAACATATTTCTACTGTAGAAACCTTTCTAGTCCACACTAATATTCTCTGTTCCTCTGAGCCTCCCTGGCAGGGACTCAGGGAGGACTTGCAGTATACACCTCATGTGCTCTTTCAAGTATTTTTTTTTTCCACAAGGGGAAAACCAGTTCCTGCTTTGAGCTGTTCTTTCCCCTATGTAGCAACTGCCTCTACCGTCAAAATTTTAGGCTCTCTCTTGTAGAATATCCTTCCCTCAGAGACAGTTACTGAATTCACTGTGTCAAATGGAAATCTGAGAGCATCCAGCAAGACTTTGCCTGAAGAAAAGGCAGATACACTTACCCATATAACGCACATTAGCCCCATTGGTTTCACAGATGCTACAGAATTTTCAACACCACCAGTGACTAAGAAACAGCGCATCTTTGCTGCACACGGAAACACCTGATGCTATGCAGCTGGTGCTTCAAAGTACTAAGGAACATGACCCTGTGGTTTTAAACCAAAAAAATGGGGTTAAAGCTAATTCTTAGGCTAAAGAGAGTATTTGCACAAGAAATTATTAGTGACAAGTCTGCTTGCTTCTTAGATCTGGAGCATTTCACAGGCTCGATTTGTTATTACTTTCCATGTAACTCCTGTACTTTAGCTACACCTTTTGAAACCGAATAGGAGATATACCCTTCTTCCTGCTGATAAAGTTTCTTGTTCTTTGTGACTTAAAATCCATTTAATCTGTGGGGTTTTGTTCCCTTGCCTCTACTCCTTTTAGCATCCTTGCATCTTCTCATAGAAGTGTTGTGTGAAACTCCCCACGGAATATGCCTCTCCTGCATTATGTACAGACAGTTCATTAGGGTTCTTCCGGAAAGAGCCTGAAGACAAGGAAGCGATGAAGAGTAACTGGCCTGTGCTCAGCAGCGCTGTTGGCAGAACATACTTTGCCCCCAAACAATGTTCTTCTGACTCCCATTCTGCTGCTGGACAAAGAATCCTGCAGCCTGCTTCAGAACAGGATGGTACAGGGTGGAAGCAGAACAGAAAGCAGAAAGTGGAAGTAAAATACAGATTTGAGATGCCTTCTCCGTACTTCTTAGACTGAGGTGAGGCCAGCTGAAGTGGAAGGCTTTCCTTTTGTTTCTGTGAGGCTGACAGGTACACTAGGAAACTGAGTATGCTTGGTAATTCCAAAGCCCAAAGAAGCAAAAAAGGAAAAGGAGGCGGCAAATTTATCTCCACAGGTGTTCTACGTACAGCCATCTCATACACGCCACTAGTTAGCTCAATGGAGCAAGCATACCACAAAGAACTCAGCAGCTCTTTTATTGAAGGCCCAAGCTCACACCACCCTATTTTAGGCAGCTAAATAGAGGACAATGCCAGCCAGGAGAGTGGCTGTACGACACCACGACATGCTGTCAGCCCGGTCACGCTCCATAGGTGTTTGAATGCAGCATGTGTGGTACTGTGAGCATTCCTCTGGACTAATGCAAGTAAGAAAGCTGTTTTACTTGGGTTATTCAGAGAGAAACTTAGGGATCCATATGTTCTAACTGAAACTTAGATTAAACCAAAGTTTAAACTAACGTGAATTCAGGGTAACTTAGTAGTAGCATGTTAATAATAAGTAAATAAATAATTCACAAGCCAATACTCATCTTGATTCCCACAAAGTATTAAAAAAAAAAAATCCATCTTTTGCGAGCAGCTGTTCTCATAAGATTGCTTTTGGGGACCAAAGCTTTGTGGGTTTCCGGTTTGTTTCTAATGCTATTGTCTGGGATGTATAAAATCTTGGACTTGCAAACACATGTCAGGATCTGAAATACATGACAAGAGAGGCAGTGCCAGCCCAGACCGCAGGTACGTCCATCCTCGAGTGCTCAGCACCAGAATACCAGGCTGCCCACAAACAGGCAATTGCTGTCCCTGATGGTACAGAGTAACATGGACAAGAATTTGATTTTGCAGCTGCTCATCAGGATTTATTCTAGTCTCATACATCTCACAGCCTCACACATCTATCCACTGCAAGATGATGTATTAAAAATAATTTAAAATGAGTTTTTTCCTAATATCACAGCAACATTTGTGCCTAACTATGTATGAAGACATCTGCCATTTTTCCCAGTTGGCCACTGGGGTACTTTATAAATGCCATTTTCCAAAAGTATATTTAATGGTCTGTATTTCCATAGGACTCTGACTGAGAACTAGTTTTATTTTAGCTAAATGTTTCTAGAGCTTGACAGTAAACGATATGCATGAGCCATGTTGACTGCCATCTTCCACTTTTAATTTGACTGTCAGACACACAAGTAACTTGCTAATGTTGCCTTCCAATTTCAGTGCTACGCGCCTGTTGCGTAAGCTGCCTGCTAAAAGCTGTTCCAGATGGAATGACAGTGTTTTGTAGGACCCCAAAGATGTAGCTATAGAGATGAATATGTGTCAGCAGCATTGAAAGCATGACCTTTTTTCCCTTTTTTGTCAGCAGTTCTTATTCCCACCCTATAATTTTTCCACATTCTTTGTAAGATAGGCCACGTGGGAAAAAGAAAGAGTTTGAGTCTCACAGACATCTTCCATCATCTGCAGTCACATTACCTGACTGCACAAGGCAGAGGACAAAGGAGGAAGGTTTATAAACAGTCAAGCATCTTTGAAATGACAGCCAAGACCTCAAATTTATTTTAAAAAGGAAACAAAACACAGCCCCCTACTAATGTAAGTTCCAGAACAATGGAGAACTTTGGTGGTTTTAATAATAGACACCTTCTCTCACGAATATTCACTGAAAAGCTTGCATTCCTCTCGCTGGAAACAGGCTTCAGAAAGCAACACATTAACAATGAATAACATTTCACTGACTGTAGCTTTTTTACTGATAATTTATGTACTATACCAACGTCACACAAAATTCATGATTAGCTCTTATTAAGAAAACTCACAAAGTCTCCTTATCCTTCTCAAATACAGATATGTAAATTACACCCAGTGCTCTCCTTGTACAATACCGGTAAAACAATACGCTTGCTCTGAAGTGTAAGCTGTGCAAGGAAGCACAAAAAAGTCTATTTTTCTTGCACACGTACCTCTTTGCACATACAAAAAGGGAAATTACCACAGGGCGCTTCTGCCCTGTTTCACATGATCGATTCAGCATTCTGAAGCATTACAAATATCTCATTTAGATTTCTTAGTTTTTCCTCCACAATATACAGTAATTTCCTTTTGATGCAGAACACCACAGCGCATGCTACAAGGAAAGAGGGGGGAAAGCAGCACAGGCTTGAAAAACAACGGAGAGAATGGCGAAGGATGGCTTTTGTTAACGTGGCAGCCCTCAGCTGGCTGCAGAGTGCCACTTCCAGAAGGCTCGAGGCAGCACAGCTCTCCCAGGCACATGGCTCCGGTCTCTGCACCGTGCTGACCCAACAGCTCCACGCTGCAGATCCCTCGAATCTTCTAAGCACACAGCAAGCAACATGCTGGCAGGCTCGTGCACTGGTGAGAAGCGCTCTGCGTGCGCTGCACAGCATCAACAGGCACACGGTACTTGCTGTAAAAATGGATTCACCCAAACCAGCAATCCCTTTTAAAAGACTCACGCTGTTCAGAACTTCCCAGCTGAGTGACAGGAAGCTTGTTTCCGTCTCCCCAAATCTTGAAAGAGCAAGAGTTAAATTACTAACGGCAAAGCTTTTTCTAGAAAGTCACGTCAGCCAATCAGCCCTGCCTCTGCCATACAGCACTGTAACACACCTAAGAAGAGCATCACCTTTCCTTTACATTGCCTGCTTACTATCCACCGCCCAGGACTGGGTTTCAGGCGCTACAAGAGCCCTTGCAGCACAGCTCCCGGACACACGGATGAACTTCCCAGGACGTTTGGTTTCCTTCTCAGAGCCCACCCCCCGGTGCCACCACCTAACTGTGGGACAGCTTTATATCAAGGTTCTGGCACTTGTGAAGGACCAGAAATTCTGTTTGCCTGGCCTAGCTGGGGTGGGTAAACACAACGGGCAAGGGTTCTCTCTGCCAAGAGCAGACCATACAACCCCACTGCAATAGTCTCCCAGCTCCAGCCCTGTCAGCAACCAGCCCGAGCTACAGCCCAGCACTGTGCCAAATGAGACCTTTCGTGCCCTGCCCTGCTTTTAAACAGCCTGATGAGATGGTGCAATATTTCTGCCTTCTGCTTACCACAAAACACTCAACATTTTGAACGTACTATTAATAATCTTTACCTCAAAACCAAGCTCTGACTGGAGCAGACTTCGTGTTTATGCCTGTACGTACAGCAGCATGGAAAGGAACGAGCTGTGGAGCTGCACCCTTGCACTTGCTCACATTATGCTCATCTGCAGACCCTTAATCAGAAAGGCTAATACGTTACAAACACAATTAATGGCCAGAAGAACCAGGGGAGGTTTCGACCCTCTTTAACAAGGGCTTGAAACATAAAAATGTTCTGATTATATATGAACCTTATACAAAACTGCAAATTATATGTCCACAATGCATAAAATACAGTCAATTTCGAGTCACGTTTAGGTAGAAATGGAAGCTGGACCTAGCTGCTGGAGCAGCTCTTCAATTGATCCAACTTCTCATTGTACCTTTAAATATGGATAAATGCAATTTAGTCAGCCATTCCTATTGATTAACTCCAAGTTAACTGAAGCATTTATTGAGGAAACATGCAAGTATAGAAGAAAAGAAGGTCACGCAGAACGCAGCATCCCATGATAACTAGCAGGTTAGCGGCAGGACGTGAAATCCTCATCCCATCAGAATTAATGCAGAACTCCCATCAGTGTAAATGGGACCACAACCCTCAGCCTAAACTCGTGATGGACCGAGTAACACAACAGTAGAGATGTCTGTCCCTGAGCAGAAAGAGATAAGCAAAGGTAACAGCTCCAGCAAGGAAGGTTCAGATGTTTTAATCACACCTCAGTAATTACTACAGCTCATTACCACTGAACTGAGGGAAAGCAGCAAAACCTCACCTCCTCCCTTGGCCAGCTGAGAGGTGCTGAGGGGCTCGCAGCCAAAGGAGGCTCCCTGACCTGCCCTCAACCCTGCAGAGCTGCCACCCCAGCCCCAGAGCAGCCAAAAGCAGCTGCACCCCCCCCCACCTGCTGCTGGAGCACAGCTGGGGCCACAGAACCTGCAGAGAGGCATGTCCAGAGAACTCAGCTTCCCCGGTCCTTGCTGGTGCCAGGGGGAGGACTGTCTGCACTGAGGGCCTCGCCAGGGCACCATGATCGTAACCAGCATGAGAGCTTAGCAGCTGCCTTCATAAATCAACAAATCCACTAAGAAACATTTTTTTTCTTCAACAGCATTTTAGATGTTTGCTATCCCTGTTTTTCCCTGGTTATAGTCTCTAGGTTTTTCAGTGGCAGCTATCATGATGAGGAGGGAGAGGTCTGGATGAGAAGAGAAACTCACATTCTGCGCCATCTGTTCCATGACTTCCAGTCTGAGAGAACAGATGCTGGACTTCACGATCAGCTTTTGGCTGATCTAGAAACATTTTGCTAATTGGGGCTAAAACTATAGCTAAGACAAAACAAGTGTCAGAGAAAACGTGAAAGAATGGCTGGAATTCTTCTCAGACTGCCTGGGCACTCAGAAGAGATGACCTGTTGGTAGTTACAGCTTGGCACGAAACAGCCTTCCTTAGGATGAATGTACACCAGGAGGACACCTGGAAACTGAGAACGCCCTCTGATTAGATTCCACAAATACCGTGCGCTGCTCAAATGGTCCATCAGGTTCCTCCAGTTCACCTGAGCTAGGTAGCAATTTCTTATCCTACTGCACGTTTGTTGTTTTACTTCATGCACTACACTACCGCAAATCCGCTGTGTGCTCTCCTCGAGACAAATCCCGGTTGCTGTGAGAGGTCACCTCTTAAAAACCCGACCACCTGCTGGGGTATCCCCACACATCGTGGAAGACAGCACGCAGCATAACCGAGAGCATCTCTACGTGATACCCAACTGCCAGTCCTATGTGTGTCAAAGAGCAGAAAGCCAGAAGTGCCAAAAACATTTCAGCAAATTATGGAATTTGGAAGTCAGAGTCAAATAAAATATGATAGCTATGGCATAAATAGGGAGGCTCAGTTTCTACTACATACACTGAAAATAGTTTACACTACCAATAGCTCTGATTCTTCTGATTGGCATGTGAATGCATGGAAGTAGCTTAATTAGAAAAAAATGTCTGTGGCAAAGGAAATGTAATAGTAATTTTAATTTTTTTTTTCAGCCACAATATCTAGAACAAGAGAATTTTCTCTAAATACCGCTTTAAAGCCTGTGTGAAAGAGCACAGCTATATTCAAATCACAGCATTGTTTGTGCTATGGTTCTTCATTTGTCAAACATCAATTCTTCCCTGTGTTTTACAACAACCCGCACTTCATTTAACCTAAGTTATTTAATCTTTTTATGCTTCTCAATACATTATGCCAAAGCATATTTCACTATGATTGACGATGAGCTTCAGAAATAGTACTGTTGCAAAAATATGAGATGGTATAATGTGTTTTGGTGTAACAGATTTTCATTTTAACAATAAAAACTTTCAACCTTCTGGGACTTTTCTCCTCATTTACGCAACATTCAAAAATCAGAGAACTTCCCTCACTCTTGCTAGCTGCCCAGTGTTTACTATTATCCCAGTAGCTGACAGAGGGATGCCCTACACTTTAGGCACAGAGATGCCTCTTAGGCTTAGAGGAGTCTTGTGTACTGGTACAGCTCTGAAGCAACATGAGCCTTCAGCCTCTGGATAATACTGCAGCCCCCATGTAATTACATTACATGCACCTGTTGCTGTTAACACTAAAACGAAACAAAAGTAAAACAAAAACTGTCTTTATCTCCCTGATGGTCAAATAATAAAACACCTCCTGGAAGGAAACAAACGCTTTCACCATTTTGTCCATTTTTTGAATGTGTTCCATGGTTACAGAATATGAGAGGGTCAGCACTGCACACTGACCTGCTCACTTCATAGATTCTCAACTTTGCAAACTTCTCTGCACTGTTACAGAATTCTTCTTGGTACTTTCATCTATTAGACTAAACCAGGACTTTTTGAACATGTAAGTGCTGGCAGCATACACCTCAAGAAAAACTTCTCAGCTCTCTGACAAATGACGCAGGACATTGCTGACGTTCAGCCCCTATAATGCCATAATGTACTTGGAGATTCAACAGCATTTTCAAACTGTACCACTCTGCAAGTAACCGGACATTGTAGAACAGGATGCACATTAAGTATTTGGATGCACGTGCAGTTGGTCAAAGGAACAATGAAACTAAAATCCCGTGTTGGTTTTAAGAATTCCAAGATCTGTGAAACATCATTTATATGCAAATCCTCTGAGATTTTGTCTACTTACCTCTTTCTTGTGAAAATAACCAAAGGTATGGTCCTAAATACAAGATCTGCAGTTGAACAGGTTCCCACCTCCAGCATCAGTTACTGAACCCCAGCTGATTCCTCCTCCTCCCTAACATGCCAGTATGGCTGTTTGAGGAGTCCTGCTACAAATAGGCTGTGATCCAGGCTGAAACATCCCCCCACACCAAATGAGGAGGTTGCTTTTTTCATTTTGTTTTCCAGCAACTGGAAGCAAGGAGCAAATTGCAACACTGTTCAGGGAAGCTAAAGGAGAAAAGCCAGAAATTTCACAAGCAGATAAAATGCAGGTGCAACTGCAACATCGATTCAGTCAGCATTCATTTGGCATAAAGCAATGCAGAAGCTTTCTAGGCAAATGTCAAATCTACCAAAAAGTTCTGTTCTGCTTGATGCACATATGTGTCTCTGCTGACACTTCTGTCGTGTCTGTAGAATTCCATCTTTCTGCAAGCAGTACTGGAACACCTTCCTCACATGCAAAACCAAGCTTCAGGTCTTAAAAATGCAAAGTGAAGAACATGGCCCAAGTGTCACCACACAGCATCACTTTCAGAAGTTCAAAGCCAGCCTGCAGTAACAGCTGATTAAGAGTTACTGCATTCCCACCCACCATGGGACACAGTCCTTGCTTTTGTACTTTAAAGACTGTGTGGAGCATGAGTTTGTCCTCAGAAGTCAAGAGTCAGGTTGGAAAACAGAAGTAGGAGAAAGAAGAAACCATGCAGGATACTAGCAGGGTGCCAAAGGAAGACAGAAATCCCATGTGACAGCAAGGGAAGCAAAAAGGGGTTCAAGACTGCTGGTATTAACAGGAAGTGCATGCTTTCCCCACTGAGGAATGATAAACTGGACAATCCCGACCAAGCAAACAACTACTGAAGTTCAGTTTGTATTCCAGTGCTTTATGTCACCATCAAGCTTTACGTAAATACCTTACTGAGAAAAGTGAACCACTGCCAATTGACTATATGACCTAAAACACCCAAATTATGCAGAGGAAATTGTCTCCTTTACTGAAACTGAATATGATGCTCTTTGTTTTCGATTCAAATACATTTAGCTTATAAAACAGCTGTGTAACAACAGGCAAGCATAGCTTTTGCCCTTAACAAAAAGATGAGTTGCACAACACTTACTGCTGCAGCACGTTTGAGACTGTGGTCACTGGAATGAGAGGCACTTGGGTGGAAGTCAGCAGGCGGGCCCAAAGCTGGATCACTGCTCCTTCGCACCAGAAGTGGCATGCCTAAGAGACAAAATGAAGAGTTAATTATATAAGCTGCAAATCCCTTTCACACACACATCAATGCTGCAGAGATGCTCTTGCTGAACTACCAGAAAGTCAGCTGCTGGTACTTTTAACTGCAACTTTCACAACTGAATAAGCCCTATTCCAAATTCAAATGCACTGTTCCTTAAGCTCTCAAGGCCATCATCCCAACCAACTCTTGTCATTTCTGTCACTTGACTCTCACAATTAAAGTCAGCAAGGACAAAAGCAGACACTGATTTGATAGTTAATTCTTACAGCAGTCCCATAAAAACACAATAACTAGGCATTAACCTGAAAGCCCAAAGCACAGCATGGGACCAGATGTTGTGTTTTCTACCCACATGTTTCCCTGAAGACGTCTCCTTCAGGAGGGTCACCAGAGGTGACCTGAATCAGAATATACAGTCCCCATGCAACTCCAGCTCACACCATCGCAAGGGCAAGCGTGCAATGCTGCACATCAACACAGGCAGTACGAACGCGTTACAGGGTATCACGGAATGAGCAACAAACTCTGCCTATGTACGTAAGCACCCTGACAACACACACCAAAACTATACTATATAAAATATGGTAAAATACGTTCTCTCTACATACATGCCTTTAGTTTATTCACCACTCTCCTCCTCAGACATGAACAGAAGGTAATAGAAACCCATCCCTCTTACTCCTTATTATAGACACTACAGACAGCTATACAAGTTTATTTAGGATATACTCTCATCTGGTTGGTTGATTTTTTTTTTTGTCAGTGAACAACATTTTCTTTTTCCTTACTGCTTTTTGTTTATCATGATCCCTACTATTCCACTGGTGCTCTGGCATTTGTGCTGAACAGTTATAACAGCCATTGTAAGCTCAGACAGAAGTAGCATTTCTTTCCCCTGAATGATGAAACACAGAAAACACGTTTCTTTCTGCATATCATGTTGACCACACGGACGTTATTTGTGAGCACTACTGTCCTGTGGCAGGGCAGCACTTTGTATTTTATACTTCAGAACTTGGTTCACAAAACACACGTGCGGATGTCCCAGCCTTGCTTGCAATGCGGCCTCTTTGGCAAAGCTGAGGAGGAAGCCCTGCCATTTTTTTCCTCATAGTAAGCTCTCTACTGTTTAGTTTCAAGCCATGCAGAGCAATCACTTTTCCCTCTTGCTAGCATCACCTTCAAGGATTAGTAGCTACACAGACTCATGGTTAACAGTGTATTTTCCCTGAACTCTTATGTTTTGGAAATATATATATTTTTTAACTGCAAATATGGTTGAAACAAGCATATGGTAGAAACCACACTTAGATTTAAATTGGTTACATTAGAAAAAAAAAAGTTATGCCATTTGTGCACAATTAAAAACTGAAATCTCGCATCAACACCATGGCAAAAGAAACATCTCTCCATTCTGGATGTAATCTTCTTTTGTTATTTTGCTTTTTAAAGTAGGAAGCTGGACAGAGACATCAACACCCACCCTGACCAGGAGTGCCTTCTGTCTTGTCTCACAGCACCTGCACCCTCTGGTGAACCAAAACTCAGCAGCTTGGGCTAGGAGGGGGCTGGCTAACGAGAAACAGTGGGTTTGGGAACAAGGCACAACCACAGGTAAATAACGCGAGGTTCGGAGTTCAGGACCCCAGCGTGCCTGGGAAGCCTGGGGCTGCAGCTGTCCTTCCCAGGGTGCCTGAGCTCATCAAGGTCTCCAGGCTCTGAGCTCCAGCAGCAAATTTGATGCCTAGATTTAGATAGCTAAATACCACCCAATGTGACCATGAATGCAAACGCAACTATTACAACCCTTCCTTCGTTTTGTTCTTTTGCTTTTACGTCTCCTTGCTCTGGAAAGCACAATTCACCTCCAGCTGAAACCCTTTTATTCTCTGGGATTTAGGATCTTGAGAAGAACAAAAGATACACTTGGATGGAATACCATAAGTGAGTAGCAAGAGATTCACAATAAATCACATACACAGTTAAAGTCCTAATTCCAAATTCTGCTCCTGCATATAAAAATGCTGATTAGGATGGGAAAAAAAGCTGTCCATCACATGTGCATCAAACTGTCAGCTGCTAAAGGCCACACCAATGACAATTACTCCCCTGCCTGCTTCCACGTTCTGCCCACCAAAGCAAACTATGTTCTCACCCTTGTGCGTGTCAGAACACTGTTTTAGAGCTCCCTCTGAACAAATCCCAACAAAATTTCAAGCCAGCATTGAAGCAATACCCCATAAAGAGTATATCCATCCCCACACACCAAAATGAAACTGCCCTTCAAGGCAGACAATGATGGGCTGGAAGATCCTCGACATGCTACCCACTTTTGCACAACAGCAGCCATTTAAACAGAGAGGCAGAATGACTTTTAAACTGGTCCTGTCACCAAACAGTTCAGGAACTGAAAACAACATATTACAAAAGCAGGATAGTAATTTATATTTAAATACAGGAAAGGTCATTAATACATAACCATTTTTCTTCTTTTTACCAGAGCCATTTCACATTAGCAGGCGTGCAGACAGTTCTGCTGGTCAGGGCTTTGTGAGAGCACTGAGCAATCAGCCTGGGTAATCCAGTCACCCCCAGATTCACTGCTTTCCTCTACCTGAGGCACCACGTAACTTTGCTGCCATGTACTCCAAGTGCAGCTGACGTTGCCCTGTTCACACCTTCTTTTAGAGAAATTTTCTCTGATATGTAATGCTCCAACAACATGGCTTCTATGTTTAATGCTAACTCAAATTGCCCATAATAGCACCTATCAACACAATTTAAAATCTACAGCTGTTCTGTCTGAAGTGCATACTGCACTGTTAAATTCCTATGGATACCAGATTAGATTAACAAACTACGATGATGCAACTGTGAGACAATTGACTTAAATCTACAAACAGACGAAAATCAATTTCCAACCAACTCTCTTTTATATATTATGGCCCAGTGCAGAACAAAGTATTTTCCCACCACTCTAAACAGGCAGTATTTTTTCTTAAAAACAAAAGCAACCAACTACAAGTAAAACCCAGGAAAGACTGCAAACAGATTTTTCGGGTGCTGTTTTTGGGTGCTGTGAATTTCAATAGAACGCCCTTACCTGTCGGTGCACAGCGGAAAACATGAAGTCAGATTTTATTTACACAAGAACTGTTCCCATTGTGTTTTTTGTTTGTTTGTTTTTACCAGAATGATATTTCTTTGGTGCTGCCACTGTCAGAAATGGTGCCTAATGAAACAACCATGGGCCGTTTGCATTTATTATAGCTTTTGGGGTTTCCAAGATGGACATCACACTTAAGAATCCCCCTGTGTATGCCTTTCAGTAACAAAGTTGCTTTAGATCCTATCTGCAGAATGGAAATGGACACCCACATGAAAAGAAGTTCACCACTTCTCATCTCAAGGCGTGAGGGTACCCACGTACCTATGGAAGGTGCAGGTGTATTGCTGCTCTGTTCTCCCCCTCACAAAGTTTCTCTCAGGAAAGCCTCCAGGCGCAGAGCAGGCCCTCAGCCAGGGCCTCCACCACACATCCTCTTCCTGCACCTCGGGTCACAACGCACCTCACGTTCGGGCCGATTCAGGATGTTCTCGCCTCTGTCGGCACGGTGCTCCCGGCTCCAGCTCCCACGAGAGGCCGGGACGCAGGGACACCAGGAGCCGGGAGCACCGCTCCAGAGGGTCTCGGCCCCGGGCACCGCAGGGAGCAGCAGGGCCACTGGCAGGGCGCCTGACCACTCCTCCCGCCACGGGGAGAGGTGGGGGCTTCGTCCAGCCTGGACTGCAGCAAACCGCACGACCCTTCTGCTGGCTGGGCAGAGCGCTGAGGGGCTCGGTGGGAGCAGCAGCGCTGACGGTCGGCGCTCACCGCCACAGGCCCGGCTCCGGGTTCCTGCTGTGGGCAAGGGGCAAGCCTGAGGCATGGCCTCCTGCCTGCCCTGGGCAGGGGGTCTACGGCCAGGGCGGCTGCAGCCATCTTCGGTCTTTTAAGCATCATTGAAGGGGGGCAGAAATCTCTTCTGTTATATCAGAACTCCCCTACACACGCCACTTTTTTTTTTTTTTTTTTTTTTTTTTAAATGTAATCTCTACTAAATCACCTTCAGATGTAAATGGAAACTAAACTTCAGAGACACTTCAAAACACCACAAAGAATGGTTTCTTGTTAGTCTTCCAACTTGCTGGACACAGCAAAAAGCATTCATCTTACTAAACAGATTGCTGTTTTTAAACAGCATATTATCTGAGTTTAAATCAATCATTTTAGGCTAATACATCCTACAAGATTTTAAAGCTAATAGATCTCAGGCTCTTGCACCTCATTTTTATTCACAGATTGAAAGGTGAAAATAAGCATTTCTTCTGTCTCAATTCCCAGCCCATTTCTCAACTTCAAATGAAATACTTAACGAAGTGAACAAGTTGAATAAACTGACACAAAGAAAATATTCCCTGCACCTGCAACAGAGGCCAGGCTGCCAAGAGCTGGTTTAGCACATCAGCTAGTGCCAGGTACAGGTGCTTAGGCAGGGACTTTTCCACAGTTCACCGGCTTGGTCTTGTTTAAGAACGTTGGCAGCTAAATCATACAGCCTGAGTATCACTCAGGTAACATCTCATTGCTGTAGTAAATATTTTACAACAGCAAAATATTTTAATATTTTCGTGGTATTTTAAAGGGAATATCACAAATTAGGCATTAATAAACGCTTTTGTAATATTTAAATATGGCCTGTTTTTNTTTTTTTTTTTTTTTTTTTTTTTTTTTTTCAAAAATACCTAAATACCTAAAAAGTTAAGAACCTTTTGGTTTTTAATTTCTCCTTGAAAATAATTCCTATTCTGGTTGTTTTCCATTCTGGTGTCAGCAAACTACTTTTAGTGTCCAACTTCAAACTTTTTCCTGCCAGTTTTAAAAGACGTGAAGATGGAATAGTGAAGCCTCTGGAACCAGAGCCACCAGGGAAGTTTTAAGAACACTGCAGGTAAGCTGCACCGTGTCCAGTCCAGCAAACTCTTGAGGAGGGGGCCTAAGAACAACTGCAGAGTTGCACATGCTCTAGCTTGCAGGAATTTGTGGTTCAAAGACTTCCAAGACCAGAGCAGCACCCGGACAGCTGTATGCTAAGTTACCTCCTGCAAATTTACCTAATTCCATTTTACCTCATTGATTTTTGACCCATAACACTGAGTTACAGAGTTTAGCTGAATGCTTCGCCAAGAAGGTGGTTTGGGGCTGGTTTTCTTTTTAATCTGTTAAGAAATTTAAGAAAGGACACAATCACCAAGTGTCATTTTTCCCTTTTAGTGGGAGGGCTGAAAGGAGATGACCAAAAAACACTGTGCAGGATACACCTTCATCCCAGACCCAGTGAACACACAACATTCTCCTTTCACCCAGTGTCCACAGTAAACAGGCTTTCCTGCAATGAAGCAGTGAGCTGTGATGGACACAAATCAGCAGCCATTGTGCCTTTGTGAAAGCAGTGTAACATATTGGGAGGGAGGTGAAGCTTTTGCCAGCTATGTTCGGGAGGAGTAAATACACAACCCTCCTCTTTGCTTGGCTGAGATTCTACACTTCTGCTTTAAGAAACAATCAGAATCTGAAGTGGCACTTCAAAGGAAGGTGCCAAAAAAAAAAAAAAAAATCTATCAACTGAAGCTCTTAAAGGGGTAAATAAAATAGAAAGCAATGAGAAAGAACTACATGGCAATGGGCAAACTAGCTGAATCATTTTACTTGTAGCTTTTCTAATGATGACTTCCATAAAGATGTATTCATCTGTATACTGTAACATGTTCATATGGAAGCAAACAGCAAACAAAATCATTAGTGAATGAACATGCAAAACTGTGTAAAACTGTATAAATTTGGTTTAAGAAAAAAAGAGCGATTGTCTACCTTTTATAAATTCTTATTTCTACCCTGAACAATTTTCAACTATCAATCAGCCACGCTTAGTAGGCTCATTTTCAACCTGAAATACAGATCTTACTATGTTGCCTCAGAGGCAACACAGCACACGGTGCTGTAGTGAATTATAAACACACGTCCGCACCCTCCGATTCCTTTGTACTACCTAGCACTGAGTCGACTGACTAAGACCACACTGCAGCTGTGCAGTACAATGTTATATTAGATCCTTCTCCAATCCTCCAGTTGCAAATATTTAGCTTATATAAGCAGGTTGGTCTGTTTGGTTTTAGGCAATAATACCCTTGAAAGCTATGCACCATAATATATGAATAATCATGAAAATAGCAACATCACAAAAGCAGTAATTTCAGGAAAATTTTAAGAAAAATACTAACACTGAATAATTAGTACCAAAAAGTTGAGTTTTGTGACAGTTTATTCCATCATTCTGAGCCCCATTCATCACCATTCCCCAAAACCATCTCTAAGGCAATAAAAGGCTGAAAATGAACATTTCTGCTGGAGAGCTCCTTCAGGAAAACATGCAGCTTGCGATGGCAAGTATTCTTCTCCCTACTTATTTTGATGGGAATAACTCCTTACTCCAAAGTAACATACACTGAACCAAGTGCAAAGGGAGTAGAGACAACGGAGTAATGGATAAGAACCAGTAACCACTGGGGAAAGCAAAGACGGCTATCAGAAAGAAGGGGAGACTCTTCGGCAACCTGCTACACATACATTTATCACCAGTACTCCCACTAAACTGAGAATGGGAAAAGGAAAGAAGTGCTGCTTTGTTTTCTAATCAGACAAACACAGAGAAATAGGTGGGATTTTTTTTTGGTTGCCACCTTGCCTGCAGGTGACTGGCACATGACTGTTTTGTTTGTTTTTGCCACAGAAGGAAGGGATTCCATCCAAAGGGACCTGAACAGGCTTGAAAAGTAGGCCCAGGAGACCTCATGGCAGCCTTCCAGTACCTAAAGGGAGCTTGTAAGCAGGAGTGAGACAAACTTTTTACACAGGCAGATGGTGACAGGAAAAGCGGGAATGGTTTTAACCTAAAAGACGGGAGATATAGGTCAGATGTTAGGATGAAATTCTTTACTCAGAGCGTGGTGAGGCACTGGCACAGGCTGCCCAGAGAAGCTGTGGATGCCCCATCCCTGGAGGTGTTCAAGGCCGGGTTGGATGGGCCCTGGGCAGCCCGATCTAACGGGTGGTAACTGCCCACAGCAGGGGTTGGAGCTGGATGGGCTTTAAGGTCCCTTCCAACCCAAACCATGCTGTGATCCTATATGCGTGTATACATATACACCCCTTTAGGAAAAGCACTGCTGCAATACAGAGATAAACTTCAGCTTCGCTGGTGCAAAGCTCATTTCCATGAACCAAAGACAACTGAGTAATACCAAGCTGAAGTCAAGAGGTCAAAATATACCATGCCTGCACTTTGACTGAAATGAAAAGTTATCTTCAAACCTTTAGCTTGCCTGAGAACAGAAACCATTTATTTTAAGAACTCAAGTAGACTTTAATTGATCATCGCAATTCTTTAAAACCAGATTAAACCAAATGCCGCAGAGGAGAAAAATCCATCAAGTACAGAGCCATCCTCACAACACCTGTGACAAAGTGCACAGAACAACGCTTGACATCACTGCTGTAAGAGCAGCTCTCAGGCACAGAGGAAGAGTAGAGTCATATCTGCTTAAGGAAATAAACAACACTGCCTCAAACCACAGAAGGCAGCACGTGCTTCTACAATGCATTTTTTATTTAAACTTACCGATTTCAAAATGTTAATTCTCCCTGAATCATACAGCAGGGAATAACTCAATGTACTGACAAACATCAGCACCCTCTGCCAATAAACTGACGCTGCAAGATTAAGATGAACAAGATAGCTTTTACATTAAAAAACCTTTCCAATTTGAAACAGCACGTATGCTGTATACAAGCAATAGCGACATTTTGTCAAATGAATAGTTTCTGTTCATATCTGTTTTCATAACATTTAAAAAAAAGCATAACCATGCTTTTTTCTCTGCATCTAAAAGCACGCTATGTGCACATCCACGACATAGCATCTCAGCACCCACTTGAAAGAGGACCAACCAAAGGCATGCTGTTCACAATGCCTCCAAGCCTACTTCAACACTCCCACTTCAAAGCCGAGAGATGGGGATCTCTTCCCAAGTTCCGAGGTCGCCCAGGAAGGGCTGACATCCCGATGCCGCAAGGGAATGACCAGGCTCTGCCAGACCCACCAAGGGACAGAATCCAGAAGAAAACTCACCTTAAGTCCCTTGTTATTCCAGCTCAGATGCTACCGGGGAAGCATCTGTTTGTGTCTGCTGCTACAAACACGACTAAGAAACAGCTTTCACTGACTTTGCACCCCAAACAGGCAGAATCATGCATGCCTAACACCAAGGAGGGGACCCAGAGAAAAGCAACAAACAGTTTCTGCGCACTCAACCATCATCTATTGAATAAAGCAAATGCTCTGAGCCAGTCATGAACGCATTGCCAATCAAAACTGACATGGCCATAAAACAGATCTTCCATAAGTAAGTTAATGCTTATTTCTAGTCCTTTCTACTCATAAGGACTGAAAAGGAAAAAATAAACTGACATCAGACAGGAAAGCAAAACCCAAAACTCTTATTCTCCTTTCCTGTTCCAGTACTTGCCCTATAGAGAAAACCACTGTAACAAAACACCAATCTGTTAGGTGCAAAAGGGAAACAGAAGGGCCAGTAGCTTGCCTGCAGGTGCACAGTGAATTTTAAGACGGCTGGTGAGGGCCAAGAGAACTGCAAGCATTTGAATCTCAGGCTGTTCCACTGGTTTAACTGAAAAGCCTTGTAACAAGGTCAGCCTTCTGCTACTGAAACCAACTTATGTATACTGGCAAGTCACGTGCTAGAAGAGCTACCATGACAAAGTGGTGGTTTTAAAGAAAAGAGAACATGAGGCAGCTCTGTCCCAATCTGTGGGAATTGCTAGCTGGCGGATGAGGCTAGTGGTTGCACAACGCCCTGCCTACAGACCAGGAGGCTGCGAAGAGGCATGCTGCTACTGGGCATTCGCTCAACAATAGCCTGCTGGCAGCTGCTCCAAAGGGCACGCATGCACAAGTTCCATGAGCAGATAGCTGGTGGGTAAGCATTCACTTGGAAAAACACTTATCAAAAGAATTAAATAAAATCTAGTCTGAAGTCGGTAAACATCTAGAACAAAAGGTTTGAAAGTATTTTAGGAAGATCATACCAGCTCACACATGACACATCAGTTGCTACCATAAAGTTTTGTTTTACCTCTCTACATTGCTGCTTCATTTTTAGTAATTCTAACAACACTACATACTCAGAAACCTCAAACTTGAGGACACCAGACAGGACTATTTGCACATACTGTGGGTATCCCTAATTCACATAACCCCAGCCACCACAGGCTCTCTGAAGGTCTTCTGCTTTTAGTCCCTACTCTGCAAAGGCTTCTCAGCAATGACCCCTGGTCGAAGAGCAATAATAGGTCACGATATAACCAAACACACAGTGCCAACATAAAATAATGCTAGTTATTACTCTGCTAGTTATATACAAGGCTCTCCAAATGTTTCATCATTCCAAAAACTTGTTGGTTGATGAGTTATTGCATCAAAGAATAGACTCACAATTTACCAAAAATCCAACATGATACATTTTGGTGCTATGAACATAAATGTTCAAAACCAGTGATGATGGAAAAGACATTCATCTAAATGTCATTTGACTAGAACAGTAAACCCACCACCTGTGCATAATACAGGAGATTTCTTAACTGTTTCTTAAATGGACTTCAATATGCTCATTTTAAAGAAATATTATGTCGTCTCAATTTACACAATTCAAAATAGTTTTGCCTCATAACATAAGGTCAGAACAAAGGAGGTACAAGATCAATACAGACCAGAAATGACACATCACTGGGGATGACATCTAATCCCAGAGAACACCAAGGTGTTGTGGCAGCAATGGGAAAATGATTAATTGGCATACACAGCACAGTTCCAACCAAACAGTTGGAGCTAGTCTGCAGGGCACACTGATGTTCAGAAGTAACCTGCAAGAACTTCTGTGCTAGGCAGGAGAAGGGCTGAGAGCCAGCCAGCCAGAGGACCACCTCTAACACAATGTTAAAATCGGTTATTTCCCTGGGGTGTAGATTACCTCATGCTTACTATGGGGTAAAGTTATGTGGCTCAGAAGTATTCAATGCACTAAGAAACAACAGAAAAAATTGCCATGGATTTAAGACAGTGCTTGGGGTTACAGACGTTTATGTTTACCTCCATTACATTGCAAATATGTTTGCACCTTACCTTGTGGACACAACAGACAGTGTGTTTAGTAATAGCATTAAAAGTGTTTCTACACTCTTCTTAAATTAAACATCAGAATCCACAATCTCACCTGTTTCAGAACACTGAATTAGCTTTAAAAGTATAGACGCATTGATTTTAGAAATAGACAAGCAAACAGCTGAATAATTTCCTTAAAACAGTTAGGAGCCATGTGCCAAGAAATTAATTTGATAACAAGTAAAATAAGAAACATTTTTGCTCTAAAATGTTGCCAGTACATAGCAGCAATGTAAAATATAAGGTACCTTCAGTTTTCACAACAATATAGGATTGCCCTTATCCTGGCTTATTTTCAAAGCTGTAAGTGATCTGTGCTGATTCGCTCATGTTTGGGAATGACAGCATTTAGTTTCACATGCTTATTAGGCATGGGCATTGTTTCTACATAAAACCATGCATCTGGCTTTATAGCATACAAAACATCCAACAAACTATCAGAAAATTGTTCTACAATCTGTCAATTGATTTAACAATGAATTCCCTGCATTTCACCCCTAAAGGTCTTCTGCAAAAATACCCTCTAAAAGGCCAAGCACACAGCAGTTCCTCAAACAGCTCCACTGTGGAAAGCAACAACGCCTGCACACTGTGTGTATATTTGATCACATCCTTGTCCTTGAAGAAAAGCTTTTTAAAATTATTAGTATTTATTTCTGCTAGCAAGAGTGAGTCAATTCAATAATTAGGGAACCAGACTACTGTGGTTCATGCATCAATGAGATTTATGCAATCAAATTCTCCTTCTATTTCTTTATGCATTTTTCAATTTGCCTCTAATGGATATAAGAGCATTATTTAAGGTCCAGGGACTTGCACAGGAAAGAAAGGCAAAAATTAAGTCTAAAGAACTGTTATCAGTGATGAAAAGCCCAGAAGATAAAGCAACTGAATTTCAGACTCCAGACCATCCTTACAAGACTGACAGTCAGAAAATCTGTTTAATTTTACAAGGTAAATGAAAATCTGGAAAAGAACCATTGAGACAAAGACATTACATTTATGTTCTCCATTGTAAGAAACAAGCACCTATTTTAATTTCAAATATATATTAGTATTGCACTGAAAATAAAGCAAAAGCCTAACTGGCTCTGCTCTTCACATGCTGTATTTCATCTCCTCTAAACTCTACAGTACAAGGACCCCATAAATGCTATGAAAACCGAACAATCTAGTGGCTTAATGGTGAACTCAAGAGCACTAGCATTTAACTGTTCCACATAAAATTGCATGAGGCTGAAATACTCTCCTCTGCAATTCTTAACTTGTGCTCAACAGTGTGNCATAATTTTTTTTTTTTTTTTTTTTTATATACAGCTCAGAAGTACATGGAGAACAATACCTACTTTCCAAAACATGCTAAAACATATTTATACCATGTTACTTAAAAGTACCCAGTAACTGACATGGCAAAGCCTTCAACCTTAAGCCACAAACTTTCCCATACATCATGCTTATCAAAACCAGTGATGTATAAACTGTAAAACTTAAGAATAAGTCTTTCCCAGTACTTTTATGTATAAGAAATTCCTGTGTGTCATTAAATAAGTAGATTTTTCAGTATTCACTAGAATATAGAAAGAACCAGAATAACCAGTTAGAAGAGAAATTTGAATCTAAAGAGTTCCATGCAGCTTGGATTTCAAGACTTTCTACAATGGGCACAAAAATGAGCACAGACTTCCATCAGAAGTTACACTAAGCAGTCTCATCAGATGACCTTTATCAGAAGTTCTATTCTTTTAATCAGTCTTTTCCTTTAAAACGCAATTAAAATAGACAGCTGAACATCCAGATTCTGAAGTAAAAATCAGACTCCTCTACAACAAGAGCAGCACAACTAGAGGTGGTATTTCTATCTGCATTCCGTCCACTTCAGTCAGAATTTCTATTGCACGTTTTACAAGACTGCCAACAGTACACAAGAGTACAGCATGAACTGGACACCGAGCTCTAGTGAAATGCACAGAAGTCTCTTGAACATTATTCATTTACTAAGGCTGCCAGCATACATAAAACCTATGTTTTACATACAGACTCACCTTCAGTAAATTTTTGAACACTTCCATATCTAGCATCCAGGTGACAGCTTAGCTTGTTGTTAGTCCAAGAAGAGTAATTCAAACTGCTTTGAGTCCAGCTTAGAAGAGTCTGTTTATAATTTGAAACCAGTGTCTCAACTCTTGGCCTTCCAGGCACATGGAAACAATGTGGGGGACCAGAGTTGCAGTGTGTCTCTTAGTGCCCTCTGATATCAGAGAAAATTAAACAGAAACCTGTCCCAGTCACAGTCCGCTCACCTGGAAAAGTCAGACAGACAAACAGGACTCTGCTGTGCCACTTCTCCAAAGGCAAAGAGCTGAACTGCTTGCAGCCGGCATCTCCTTTCTACCTCCAAACCCCAAATCATGGAACAAGCTCAGGTAATGCAGTGTCTTGCACACCGTAGTTTTGCACTTGTTGAACCCGCATTCTTAAATGAAAATGCTATTTCTTCCCCACTGATTTTGTTATTTGAACATACTTTGTATAGATTTTATCACTTGCACTCTCAGATGGTTACAATGAAGGATTGTCAGCAACCCACCCACTCAGAGAAAGGAGAAGAAAGATCCCAGCTGTACAGATGGGCTGAACATACAGTAAGATACAAAGCTGAGGTGCAAACTCACTACGCACTGTTGCAGTCCTCAAAATCAGTTGTTCAAAAGCCCAACTTTTCTCATTACAACTCTCTTCGTTGAATCACAAGGCGAACAACAGGGTGCTAAAAAACTTCTATAAATACACAAAACCAAACCACAGAAGTAGTAAGTACTAAACACAGGTGAAAAATTGAAAAAACAAACCACGCAAGACATACATACCCAGTTTCAGGGCAGAAGGAGTCACTTCAATCTCACCGCCAATGGGCTGAAAGGCAGCCAGCTGAGCTGCCACATCTGCCTCAAAGGGGTCTGGGCTACTCCTGTCCGTCAGGTTGCCATTGGTGCCATCAGTCTTACGGTGAGGTTCTTGCTCATCGTAAACAGCAATCAGCTGTCAACACAAAAGATAATAACACCATTTGTATATTAAAGCATTCCCACACACTTTTTTTTTTTTTTTTTTAAAAGGACAAGTTACCAGTTTTGAGAGTAGGAAACCAACACTTGATTTGAGAACAGCTAACAGTAAGTATAAATATTCAAGAACGCACATAGATCTGTGCTCAAATACAGTGACTTCAATATGACTTAAGCACACGCACCCGCGCTTCCCTGTGACGATGCGCTGTCCTCAGAGTTAGCACGCTACAAACAGGGAACACCACGTGTTGTTCCAAAATACTTACAGTTGAACAAGTTCAAACACACAAACAGCACTTCAGTCTTTTGGGTGGGAGGGTGTTATATTTTTAAGAATTTGAGTGCTACTGACTGACATACTGGGGAGATGTAACACAGCTGTGGAGGCTGTTCAGAGTAAGCAGATAAAGCTTTTATTTATAAGCACGCAACCATCGTACTCAAAGTGCAAGTTACACCCAGCACAATGACAGAGTGTGGAGTTCCCCTAATTCTTAAACCTGTGTCTGCAAGAGTAAAAGATGCAGACACACACATCCCTAGAGCATCCACCCTAGAACTATCAGTAACGACCTCTCCCCCTTCTCTCCGGTGACCTTACACCCAGAACTCTGCTTCCAAGCCCTGCCTTGGTCACCAGGTATCCGCTACTGCAGGGCCACGGGACAGCCACAAGAGGCTGCAAAGTCTGCTGGCCACATTCACATTTACGATGGCACAAAAATGATGAAAAACACCACAGAAATATTTTATGCCTCAGCTAGCCTGGCCTACAAGGGACTTCCTCTTGGTCCCTACTGTATGCATTAGATACAGCCTCATCACCAAGTCACTCAGACGTGCGCGGCCTTGTGTCAGTTGCTGTTGCAGCTCCAGGAACTGGACAAAAGAAAAAAGAACGAATTCCTACTGAATCTGAGCAAATTACAGGACTGGCTGCTCCCAGCCCACAGGCACTCGGCACCCCAGAGCCCTCTCCAGAAGGGGAGGAAAAGCAGCAGCAGCTCAGCACACACACTTTTCCTGTCTGACACCTTACGTGTGCAGTCCTCCTGCCACCCCATGACAAATGCTTTGCCTAATGGGCTCTGTACAAGTTAGCTTCATCTTGAGGTGTCCATTTGATTTTTTTCTTTCCTGAACTCCTTAAGGTTAACAAAGTTTTATTTATCAAATTGTGAATAAGACCGCACCACACACACGGCTAGGCAATGCCGAGACATCTGCAGAAGCGAAGCCCAAAGGACTGATTTACTACGCCACCTCGTCTCTCTGTGTTATTTTAAGGTATGTATATACACTGTCTATAAAAACATTACTCGATCAAATCTCCTCTGACACTTCCAAGACATGTGTCAAAAATTATACCCTGTGATAAGCTGAATACTGAAACAAAGAGACAAACATTTAAGGGACCTCATTTGCCTAAGGGAAGAAATGAATGTATGAGAGGGAAAAGGAAGGAAAAATGAAATGAAAAATCCTGAAGTGCTTCTAAGGAAGAAACTGACATTTTCAGGTCTGTCTCTCATTTATAATTTCGTTGCTAGAAATGTGTCAACTCATATTTTCCAATGCACATTTCAGACGCACACAAACCCCCTTAAATAATTAGGTAGAAAACTAGCTCTCCTTTTCCATATGGAACCTTTTTCCTGTCCACAGCCACACAAATAGCATTTAGATCATACGATTTGGTTTTTTAATCTGTCCAGAGCTTATGGGAAACATTAATTCACCCTCTCCATACCTTATTACTGCACTGCAAGGAAACCACCGCATTCCCACCGCATTCACCACCAGCCACACAACACCTCACTCCTATGAGCAGCTAGGATCTCTGACCTGGAGCCAGACACCGAGAGCATGGCAACTGCCTCCAATCCCAGCAAACAAACAAACAAACAAACAAACAAACAAAAAACCTACGGTGTCTTCTGCTTGTTTTTAAGTGACTACCAATGTTCCTACTGTAAGGGAAGTCCAGCATGATTCTAACAAGTTTCACAACAGTTGCCCAGATCTAAAAGGGTTTTCCTTCTCATCTCACTTTTGCAGTACAAACTTTAATTTCTGAGGAAATGGCTGTTACCAAAGAGGAAATTCAAGGTTGTGCAGGAGCACTGCACTGAAAGCACTGAAGACAACAGTATGATACAAAATCCACTTGAACATTTGCACATTTGAACATTTGAACATTGAACAGAATACACTTAACAGAGTCCAGCAGCAACTTGACAGGAGGGAAAAAAAAAAAAAAAAAGTGAATTCTTCAACTGGACCAATGTGAGTTTCTCCATGGTTTCACACCCCAGCACACTAAATGCTGTACTACATTGCAGCGCTCTACACTTACTGCCCTGGGACGTTAAAGGCCAAAAGTAGGGACTGGCTCAAAAAACTTAGACAAATTGATGGAAAAGATTGGAAATAATTGTTAAATGGAAACACGTCAGCACTCTCTCAAACTCAAAAGACACTAAAGCAAGCAGTAGTGAAGAAAAATAATACAAATGTAAGCCAGCAGACTGATGTTATAATTTCCCTACTTTGACATGCTAGTGGAGGCAGTAGCGGCCATCCGACCCTGCACAGCCACTCTTGCAGCAGTATTATTGCCTACAGCTCTGCCTGCTAAGGCTCCAAGCACCCTGCATTTCCCTTACTACCCCCCTAAAGTTCAAATCAAGCTCTTAGCAAGAATTATAACAGTAAATTGCCTTAACAAAGAGATGAACACAGAGAGACTAGCTTATCTATGAGGCACTCCAGAAAAACTGCATTATGGTTGTACAGCACACTACTCTACACCCAGGCACTAGTTTGACAGATTAAGGAAAAAAATAAAAGTATTTCTTAGTAGTATGGAACACACTTTTAACTAAGTAACATGACCTAGACTTCAACTTTTTGTTTGTTTGTTTTTGTTTTAAACAGAGTATGGAAAGGAGATAGGGCAAGTATGGCATGTACTGGTAACAAAGATTCAACGTATTTCCTCACCAAGGAAATATACCACAATCTGTTTTCTAAAATGTTTTATTTAGGAGAGAATACTCAAGACCACAGCCACAGACAAACCTTACCTGTAGCAATGCCAGCAGTATGAGTACACTGCTGATCAAAACATTACAAATATCAGCCTAAACTTTTCAAAAGGAATGAATATATTTAAGGTTATCTATACCTGCTATTCAGAAATAATTGTAGTAACTGCTTTTGTTTCCAGTATGGAAAAGTCCTTAATTGGAACAGATTACAAACCCCTCCTGATGGAGAAGAGCTTCAGGACATGTTAAGAAATTCCTCCTGAATCACAACAACATTGTTAGCAATACTAGTTTACTCTTTACCAGTTCAAAATCTCAGCCTGAGTTCAGTAGGGCAGATATTTTTTTTTAAAGACATCAAGACAATACTCGAGACCTCTGAGAACTGCAGAAGTTCTGTGAGTACTCCGCTGTGGTTTTGTACACTTGCTGTACTTCAGCATCTCAGTTTGTTAAATTTTATTTTCAAAACATACAAATATTTACTGTCAAACATGTCTACGTATTTCTGTATGACAGAATCATAGAGTACCCCAAGTTGGAAGGGACCCACAAGAATCACTGAATGAATCACAGAATGGCATGGATTGGAAGGGACCTTAAAGATCGTCTAGTTCCAACAACCCTGCCGCGGGCAGGGAATGGATCATTGGATCCTACTCCTGGGCCACCCCAAACCCAAACTGTGTCTGATGGCGGTGTCCAAATGCTCCTTAAGCTCTGGCAGCATAGGGCGGTGCCCACTGCCCTGGGGAGCCTGCTCCATGCCCACCACCCTCTGGTGGGGAACTTCTTCCTAACCCCTAGTCTGACCCTCCCCTGACACAGCTCCTTCCCACTTACACTGCCATAGCCACAACGTAAGGCAGCAATAACGAACAGCATTATTTTACCAGCATTTTCATTAACTGTAAGCGTGGCAAACATCACAAGACAATTTAGTAAGGTCAAAATCTAATTTTGAATTGTGTCCTATGGTACAGCTCTTTCAATATTCCATTGATATTCCAATTAGTGCAGAAAAGTATAAGAAAATTGAGTAAAAATCAAGCATCTGCATTCCCGAACACAGAGCAACACACACACCCAGTTTAGAGTAACAGCTCTACATAAAAGATGGGTAAGTAACCCAAAAAGAAAATGACCTTACTGAGTGAAGGCGTCTAGATACTACGCAGTGGCTTGTTTTACACCGGGGAATCACTGCCCACTAAGCAGCAAGGACTGGTGCAGGGCTCTGTGTAAATCCCCACCAGACACACAAGAGGTGCCCCCCACTCTCCTGAGCCCGCTGTCCCCCAGCAGCACCAACGCAGCGGGCAGCCTCCTGCCCAGCCCCGCAGCCGCCGGGCCGCGCTGGGAGATGCCACACACACCAACCAGCAGCAAGAGAGAGAAACCCTTCCAAAGCTAAAGCTGCAGCACCTTTGTTTCAGTGCTTGCTAATTAAGCTCAACTAAATGTAAATAGTATTGTAGAGTTCCAGAATTTCAAAGAAAACCATCACCACCTTTGAACGAGCAGCACAACTTCACAAATCTTGCCTTATGGCACTTGTCTGTTAAATGAGAAACAACTGGCTTTCCCATGCCCTATACACCAGTTTAAATAAAAGATTTTGTAATTATTCCTCTTCTCAAACTACACTTTCGACAATTAAATTACTGTTAAGAAGGTTAAGAACTATGGATTTTGCCAGCTTTTCCTTGCTGAATTAGAAAGTAGACATCACTATTTCCTTTCCAATCTCAAACACCACATATTGTACGCAGCCTATGAAGAAGAAAGGATAAAAGTTTGCTTGCAGTTAAATTAATCAGCTTTCAGTTAGGATAAAATCCCTAGGAGAAATGCCCAGTCACAGGCTAGCATCAGCACATGACTGATGAGATATGATTTTCCACAGCTGGAATGACACATTCAAAAGCAACAGGAAGAGTTAAATGCTCAGCTTTTACACAGTTTTTCATTCCACTTGGATAGAATTTTTCCATCAGGAAAAATGATTCCTCAGTTTTCCATACATCAAGAGCTTCTTTTTCAGCATTCCTCTCTCACTACAAAGGACGGAAGCCAGTAAAATTGTTCACTTGTTTATGATGTTTGTTTCCCCTTTTGATACTTCACACTCATGACTTCAATTCTCATTTAAGATAAAAACCTGTTTTTTTTCCTTCCCTTTTTTTTTTTTAAACAAAACAAAACAAAAAACCCTCCTGTATCTATACTTCTGATAGCCAGTGCTCCTGTGGGAATGATTATCAGGTATCTGTAAAACAAGTTTGAAAAATTCTCATTTCCTTTTATCAATTAATTAAGACTTTCCACATGGAGCATCTCCACCAAGAACCGACTGTTTCACCACGCTTCGTGATGTAGAGAGAAAAGATGGCTCAAGCTAAACAGGTTCACCACAGCGCCATGTTACCTTGCTCTCTGACCCCTGAGGCTGGTGTCTCTAGGGTGTAAGCTTTTATTTATCCCTGCACATAAAACATGACAGGGCTAGAAAGACACGGAGTGTTTCTGTATGTAACATGTTGATGCCAGAACACAGCAAAGTTCAAAATGACACTAAAAGAGATCAGAGGTGTTTGCACCTGCACACAAGCAGACACACAGACAGATGGAGACAGGCCGCAGCTGACAGCAGCTGAAAACAGCCTCCATATGGCCCATGCAGATGAGAAGGGATCAGCTTTGTTTTTTTAAACTCTATGAGGGGACAGAAACATTAGATCATTACAACGAAGAGTGAAGTGCACCTTATGAGCAAAAAAAGACTCCAGAAAGACACTGTGAAAACTTCCTCAGAGCTCCACATACCCAGTAATGTAAGATCAGATTGTGTACATTGCTTATGAAAGGCTTCTGTTCAAATGGTTAAAAGATGAAAGTCTAGTAATAACACAACATAGACAGAACTAAGGTAATCAGGGTACCTCGAAAATGAAAGTGTTATTTAATTTCTCAATTTAAAACCTACCTGGAATTCTACAGCCTTACTTCAATGCTCTTTCAGGGTATTCTTCTGGCATACACTGATAAGTACGTGAAATGGTTTTCTTGCAATAGAGCTTGTATTGAAATTACTTTAAGTTAAAATAAAGGCTGTCAACGAAAAATACCCGTGTATACACCATATGGCAGCCTTCCTTCACACCTACGTACAGAAACAAATTACAGATACATCACATGAAAGCGATGGTCATTAGCCCATCTTGTTTACCTACATGCCAAAACCACACACACCAAAGCGTCTTCTCAAAGACCACCTGACGTGTTTCCTACTCTCCGTGTTCAGATTTCTTTCAATATCGTCTAGAAGTCACCAAGAACAGAATCCTGCTGTACACAGTGCAGACACTGTTAGGCTCTGCTCTCCAGAGGCTTCAAGGATACAGGGAAAAATACAGAAGAGGAAGAGAAACAGCATACCTTCAGAAGGAGAGGCCTGACCCCAGCTAAGCTGCAGCTCCTTTTGGGAAAAGGGGAAGGAGTGTGCTGGTGGTGGGCAGGGATCCCTTAGCCAAGTGACAGTGCAGCCCCACAGGCAGTTGTCTGGGTACAGCCCATGGGAGCAGGGGACAAAAAGGAGGATCCAAGGGCGGAGGAATACCCGAGGCCGGAGCCAGCCGCGCCCCACGGGTTTTCTTTTGGTTTCAGCACACAGGGTTATATAGGTTATATAGGCTGCTGGAAACCCGCGATGCTGCCACATGTACCTAATGTTTGTATTTCACCTAGCATGGGCACCGTGGCAAGAGTATTTTGAATAATGATTTTCTTCATAAAATAAGCTGGGATTTTCGGATTTTCACTAAGCTGTAAAAGTTTGCCCAAACACTAAGAAACCAATTGTTTCCAGCCTTCACATTTTAATCAGCAGACACATTTCTCAAGAAATTTGGGGTTTATCATCCTGCCCATCACTCACTATGTTCTAAAAGAGCATTAATTAGGACTAGCAGCATGCAACGGAAAGATTGCACTTAGCCCACCCGAGGTCCTTTCCCTGCTTGCCCTCTGCGCCTGGTGCCGTGGCACTACCACTCACCACAAGCTGGTTTTTGTTTGCTCAAGAGCTTACCCGAATGTACTAGATACACACATACTGACCACACCGCAGCTATGGGAAGGGCACTGAAACCTTCAATATTTCTGGGGCTGCTTCTTTGGTAAGAGAAGGCTTGTGCTGAGCTCTGCCTTCCCAATGAATTTGGGTAGCTACCTAAATTTAATGATCCCAAGAAACTCTTAGAAATATGGAAACTTAACAGCCTGTTGTAACATCTCATTTACTTTCATTACTATTTATTGTTATTTTGGGAAGATCCTAAACTATTCTACGAAGGCTAAAAAATGTGTTAAGATATCACATCTTCCGTGCACGCTTCTCAAAGTCTAGCTGCTGTTTTTTTGTGTGCGATATCCTCATCTTCTGTTATTTCTTTGCAGCTGAACAGGCAGTTGATTTTGTGGTGGTCGTTTTGTTTTGTTTTGAAGGTCACAGCAAAAAAATCTACCTGACTGATGAGACCTTACCCACATTCTCCTTCCCGTCCAACCTGCTCCTTGGCGGCCCCACCTGAGGGTGCTTCAAACAATGCAGCTGATTGGGCACTTAACATTGATATTTGTGGCAAAGTTTGATGAGCCCTTCAAGCATGACTGAGATATAATTTTTTAAGCCACTTAGTAGCTACTTGAGAGCTGTTAGGAGACCCACAGTAACAATACAGACATTCCTTGAGGGTTGACTCTGTGTAGCTTCCCTGGCAGATATAAATGCTAGTGCTAAAATGTCAAGGATTTATAATTATGATGGCGGATGCATAAAACAGATAAAACAAGCCTTATTAGTGTTGATTGAAGTAAATATACCAAAGGACATTCCTCCTTTCTTCTGTAAAAGATCCGTGTTCAATGCTATTTGTAGCCTGTCATACTCATTATGTTTTCATGTGAAATAGCTTCTGAGTTTTGCTAGATAACAAATGCCCTTTGTTTTCATTCCTCCTCTATTAAAGTAAAAAAAAAAAAAAAAAAAATGCAAGGAGGACTGCAAATCACACAATTGATTAGTTACTTCCTGGCACCTTGAAGCTGACTACTTTCACCTATAGAGACTTTACAGAGGACAAGCTAATTTTGGAGAGTCCACTTAAAACAGCGCCTGTAGTAGATGTTAGTGTAGTAACTAATATCAAAGACTGTATTACTAGAAATGTGCCTGTCAAATGCATTTATTGTAATCTGTTTTTGAAAAGACAAAATCTGCTGTGTCATGGCACCTGAAGACAGTTTTTCTGTAGAAATGGGAAGTAACAGTTACTATGCTGTAGGTAAGCACTGATAAGCATTCACTTTTGTAACACTAGCTATAGTTCTTTCCTGCCTTAAAATACTACCTTGACTGGGTTTAGCCTAATTCCATACGCAAAGGTCCTGTGGAGCACACTGTAAAACTAGCCACAAAATGCACTTCTTGAGAGAACCAGTACCTTTGCTAAACAGAAAACCCAAAGTAACAACCACTGCTTCATGCCATGGGTGGAAAAGTAAGGCCACAGGGTGGAGAGCCACAGGCGCAGAGCCTCTGCTGCCTCCCTTGACTCGATGGCTGCAGCCCTGCTACCCGCTGGGTGTGCGCTTAGCCCCCCTCGCTGCAGGGCACGCTGCTGGCTCCTGCTCAGGTGCTCAATCACCTGGGCTGCGAGGTGCAGGCCTGTGTGCAAACTGCTTCCTATCTGTAGATACAAGCAGCGCCATCCAACCCAACGGAGTGACTTCTGGAAAATCAGATTCAAGGTGCTGAAGGAACAGAAGTTAAAAAAGTCAGGCCAACTACCAACCCGCTCTTTCACCCCACAGAGCGATTTGACAGTACGCATCGTGCAAAAACAATCTTCTGCTTCAGTCAAAATTACTCAATTGCAGCATAAGAATTAGCTGCCCATTTGTTTTTAAACAGCTTTGGTCTTTTTAGAGGGCATTATTGGATGGGAGAATGGAACTCAGGGAGTAAAAATAATAATAATAAAAAAAAGCACAAAATACTTGATTTGTGAAACTCATCAGAAAGTGTAGAACCATCTGTACAGCACAACACACACGACGACTTTCATTAGTACAGACAGGCTTGATAAATCTTGGGATGTTGCCACACGTCATACAGTTCTCACACTGTGTTTCTGTCTGTACAGAAAAACATTTCAGTATTTACAGCTGCCAAGAGTCCTATTCTTACTGGTGCCTAGTTCAGTTAGACTGCATTATTTGTCCTGCCTCTGACAGTTTGCGTGTCAGGCTTCAGAAAGGCAAAAGTAAGCTTACAGAACTGGTTGTCACCTTGACGAGGAAAGGTCTGTCTGTAATGATAAACTAATGCTATCAGTCTCGACTAGTTTGTTACTAATTCTGTCAATTCACAGTATTCCTGGGGGGTTCTGGCGCATTAAAATAACGCGTACACACCCTTCTGAAAAAAAATAAAAATAAAAAAAACAGAAAACAAATGCCTTTTGCCTTTTGTGCAGTGACCTCATTTTCCTAAGTCACGACCCTACATGCCTCAACAGCAGCTGCTGACCTTCCTTGGCCTAGAGCAACCATGTCTGTACAGTAAGCTGGTAAACATGACGACACTTATGTGTAACATTTGAGAAAGGAGAGGGGAAAAAAAAAAAGGAAAAAAAAAATGAGAGGGAAGAAGAGAAAAGTTTGACAGGTAGTCCTTGGAATTTATTCAGCAATTGGCTAGTTCACATGCTTTGTGTGATCACACTCATTAATAAATACTACAAAGTCAACTATTATCACTCAGAACTGTCTTTTTTTTTTTTTTTTTTTTTTTTTTTAAAAGGTAAACCAGTTTAAGAAGTCTACCACAACCAAAGAAGATCCCTTCTATAAAGTTGTGCTCTCTCAGAAGATCAATACAGCACAAAATAGTGAAACATTCAGAAACTTTAGAAGAAGCGCGGTGGTTCCAAACACTGCAGTTCCAGAAATATATGTTCTCAGACGAACCATCAGAACAGAAGGGCTAGAAAAAATATTTTGACTTGACATCTTAATGCACCATTACTGTGAAAACAATGAAACTGAAAGTAAAATTTCCAGAGATAGTCACAGCTCTGGCAATAACAAAAAACCCTTCAGTGACAATTACTCATTTCAGCAATCAGTTCATAACAGACATCCTACTGCTGCTTTGCTCATTATACTCCCTAAAAGAACGATCTACACGTTATAAATTCCAGTCATTTTTTACCCTTGCATTAGCTGCCCACAGCATAATTTCAGTTAAGTTTCTTAATTTCTTAGTAAACAAGATAAATGCGGACATCACGCTCAAGATTCATAGCAAAATTTAGCATACTATTCCAAGGTTTTCCAACTGAGAATTCAGAGTACAACTGTCAAGAACAGAGGATGTGCAAGTCAGTAACAGCCACGTACATGAACCCGCCCGTTAACGCATCCCTCGGACATGAACGCACATGCGAGCCGCCGTGTCACAGACACACCCCTTCTGCTGTCCACACATTGGCGCTTGCTATTCAAGCAGGGACACATCCTATTTAAACACAACACACATTAAAAGATAACCACTGTTCTAAACATGGTGGAGTTGGGAATGTTCTCCTCCCTCCAGAGCAGTACAGGATCCAAAATACAAAACCAAAGCACACTTTCCATAAGTGATACTGTAATCGCTCATCAGATGGATTTCGACACGTTCTTCATTTCCAAGGCTGAATTTCAATGCCCTACGAAATAGGCTGTCGAACCTTCACTTGATGACGAGTTCTGTACATTTAACCGTAAATAGGCTGACTTCAAGTCTGACCTCTGAACAATGACTAAATTATCTTGGCATTTCTTAGGGAGACCATCTCCTGTGAAACAAGCACTGAAAGAAAACACACCTCTTTTGTTGCACTGAATATAGTGTACAACACTGAGCACGGTTTCTTACCCGCACTGATTAAACACAGTTTATTAGGTAATTAAATACATGCTAACTGGGAAGTCAAACTCAAACAGTCTCACATTACTAGGTGGCAAAACCAAACTTTTGTTTAAATGTGATCTGAAGCTTTCTGTTTCAACACCTTCATGCTTAAGGCATAGCTGAATATTGATCGCGGCAGCCTGAATATTCTGCAAAGCAGTGATATGACTTGGGAATAAATGACTTCAGGCTATTCGGACCATTACTCAGAAATTTCAAATGTGATTTTTGAGAGAGAAGCTTGCTCATTCATTCTCCCCTCTTCATTCCAAATGATAAACGGATCTATTCATAAAGCAGAACATTTTTATATAGAAAAATCTCAAGCAATGATATACCAGGCTTTGCTTTCAAAAAGAAGCTAAGCTAACTAAATGAACAGGACAATGAGAGAGGACTGAAATCCATTCAGCTAACAGAAAAGTCTCCGAAAGCGTTCCACATGAATTTCTGAATATCTTGAATATCACAAAAAGTCATTCAAACTTGAGCCACAAAACTAGCCAACTATTTTAGCCTCCTCCAGAAAAACGAGCATGGCTATTCCTCCACACACCCACATGGAGGCCTCACCAGACCCTGCAAAAGGGAGTTTGTGTTTTCCCAGATTTGCTGCTAGTTCTTGAAAGCACGCACACTGGAACGGAATCGTATTTGCCTTTCTCAGTGCCACACTGCCCAGTTACCTGCCATTACTCTCGTGGTCGGAAACTCGAATGTAGAGACTGGTAGAAAATGCTAACAGAATTGTTGACTCAGTTCTTTGTCTGCTTTTATGGAAGATTTTTGAAGACCATTTTTCCGCCTCCAGTAAGAAACAAAACCACCCTATTAACAGAGGGATATCCCTGCTCCTCCGAAGCAGTCCCTCCACCAGAAGGGCTGCCAGTTCTGGGCTCCCCAACTCTACAGCAGGCCCTACCTCTGCAAGGCCATGCTGCTCCTTAAGGCTTCCCGAGCTTTCCAGAACCCAGGGGGGGAAAAAGTCCGCAAAGAGAAGTTCCAGACAAGATGACACACATATTCACGCTGCCTTGAATCCTTGTCCTCCAGCCAAATTATTTTCTAAGGGACCAAGAGTGTTTTTTGACACTTGACTGAAATCAAGTCTCATGGGTTCCTACCCAGATTAAGTTTAATAGATTTCTATTAGTAATTCAGCAAGTACACACACTGCAGAACCCGACACTGGTGTTTAGGAAGATCTCCAGAACAACTCCACTCCTAATTTAAAATATTAGGACTGGATGCCCAGGGTGCTCAAACCAACCAACAAACCCACCACACACAGCAGCAATGAATGGGGGTCGCAGCTGGCAAACCCTAGGGTGCTCACTCTCCATTTTGACACAAATTGAAATGAGAGAGGTTTAAGAGGAAAAATGACGCCATCCCTTCCTCCCTTCTACCTTCTGCCTAAAAGCTGAAGGGGGATGCCCACAGGGTGAGCCCCCAGCTCTTGTGAGCCCCGGGTACTCAGGAGCTGTATGCCCCAGGGGCTCCCTGCACAGGGATCTGGGACTTTGGAGAAGAGGAGCAGAAAATAACAGAAATCCATCTGCTCTTCAGCGGCGTTAAGAGACAGAGTAGAATCTGACAAGTGCCTACTGCACAGGATGCTAAATACAAGGAATTTATCATCGTGGGTGGATAGAATAATAGTATTTTTCCCCCTTGCAGTTACATGTGAACTTGGAATTAATTTTAAGTGAGTTAGCCTAACAGAAGTGAAACACAAAGACATTATGGTGAATCACAATGGATCCACAGCCCAAACAGCAGTTCTGGCTGCTTGTGGTAAAAATCTATTTTTGTTCTTTGTCTTTTCCTATTAGCACTGTTTACGTTATGTGGGAAAATTATATAGTTGGATCAAAACAAAGTGTGCAGAGCAGTGCTTTCCAGTCTGTGACCTCTGGGCCTTCCAGGCTTTCAGACAGGGAAGGGGCAAGGATTCCATAGCAACCTCCTAACCTCCACAGGAGTACGGTCCTGTACGCTATCAAACAGGGGAAAACCTCGACCAAACCACATGGAGCTGGAGCTGCCTGAAGAGAGAATGATGAGCTTCGACAGCCACCGCTGCCACTTCTAGGCGCAGAGCACGTTCTCTTCATTTTGGTTTATCTAAGCTACTCAGTTCAACAATAAGTTCATTAAAATGAAAGATCAGCTGAGAACTGAAGAGCAGGAAAGCTTGCTGGTCATACAGCCCCTGAAGAACTGAACGCAAGGTCTGAGCACCATTACCTCCAAGACCTGGGAAGACTCCTCCTGGGCTCTTGTATTCTATCAGCTGTCCAGAATACCACGTATCACCGATTAACTGCCTCTGATCCAAACAGCACATTTAAATGCAGAACTCTTCTAAAGCTCTTCCCAATATGCATCCAGAACATTTCCCATTTTTTTCTTAACCGAAGTTCATATTACTTCTCTACAGCTTTAATTGAACTCCAATTTCTAAAACAAGCTTGACACAAGCCATGAAGAAATTAATATTCTACTAAATAAGAACTGTCACTCAGCATTTCCTAAGCTAAATGTAAAAATTAAGACTGAATAAATGTATGCTAAGTATCACTGCATAAATATGCATATAATGCATTTTCCTCCTCATAAAAAGTGTTAAATTTAATGTAAAGACATTTAAGTGCACATCAACATTTTAGTCGTGATCAATCATTGAAAATCAATTTTTTTTTTTTAATGTAGAAATACATTTAGTTCAAATCCAATTACTTTAAATGCATTTTTATTTACCTTACAATCACTTAGACTTCAAACTTCAGTTAGGAAAAAGGATCTCAGGAATCAACTGGTAAACCAGATTTCTCATCCAGAGGCGCACCACTGTATGTGGGTAAACCCTGGATCTCTCTATGGAAGTTTTTTTTTTAAATTGCCATTAAAATATTCCAATCCTATTAGAATGCAAATATAAAGGGGGGTAGAGAGAGCATGCATAATACCATTAACATTCAAAGATTTCTTGGTCTCCATTATCAGATATTAATTCTCACATTAACTGATGTTTGGGGAAAAAATGAACAAATCCATTAGCAACTGCATTAAAAGTGAACAAAAGAGGCACCAACTGGTGGTGTGATTACACACCTAACCCTTGCTGAACACTTCTGCAGCCAGGAGCACCGAGCACACTGTTCCAGCTTTCACTTCACACCAGGCAGGTAAGAGCCTGGTCCTGTAGGACTCCCCCAGTCATAGCACTTTTAGTAAGCTTCCAAGACTGGTCGGTCATTTTTAGCAAGCTCTGGATGGTTTCCTTCAGCATCTTTTCAAGCCATGATACGGTACTTTGGGGGAAGAAGGAGAAAAGAATGCGCAGGTGAGGAGCCTGCTGCAGCTCCAGCAAGCCTATGAGGGCCAGAGCCAGCCGAGAGCCTGCCGGCAGGAGCGGCTCATCATGCAGGGACAACTCCAAGCAAACAGCTCCGCTCCGTTACAGGCACACAAAGAGCACTTCTCCACTCTAGCAGGGACTTTACTCCTAGCTGGACAGACGGAAGGTAAACGACGGTGAACTGATGACCTATGAAATTTAGAGCATGTACTTCTACTTACAGCATCCTAAAAAGAAACATGAACTAACAACAATTGGTTCTGCTACTAAACAAGAATACAAAGCATTTGATTCTTTCTATTGGTAGTATTTAAATTATTTTTCTTAACCTACTAAAGCAATACAAAAGAATATGGAGAATCCGTATTATTAGAGGATGACAAAAATATCTATGTGCTTTGTATTTCTACAAAAAATGCAGAACACCTACACTACAATTCCTTTAAAGTAAGTAAAGCACCTCACGTGCTAGGTGCCCAGCAGACAAACCACACCAACCTCAGTAAGCATGCCTGTTGCTGGCAGTACAGCTGGTGACTAAGGCACTGGCAACAGAAGGCCACAGAAACAACCAAGTACCAAAACCATCCTCTGTGTGTATGTGTATATACACGCATTATGAGCAAGGATGAAAGAACCATAATTCCTACTTGACCAATGGCCATTTATGGCACAGTGAAGGTTATTTATGAGATAGTACAGGATATCCATGACAAACCTGGCAACGGAGCCTACTTTTCTCGAGTCCCAGTTTACTACCATAACCATGAACTTATCTTTTCTTCTCACCAACATTTTTCAGGAAGAATTCAAGTGCTTTACAAAATCCGTAATTTCACAAACAGGTGAGGCAATGCACTATGTCAAAACCTTTACTCACGACTGCCCACAAAACCAATGGAAACATCTCTGAAGTGAAGGTGCAGCACTGCACCATCAGATAGACCAGAGCATCCCTACAGTCCAGTGCCAGGGCCACTGCTACAAAGAGCAGGGAGAAACTTTAGCCTGCGCTCTTCAGAAGGAACAAGAACTTCGTGATCCAGCCTGCTTTGTGCACAAGCAAAGAGATGCTGCATTTGAAGTCAGAATGCTTCATTCAGGATTTCAGGTGAACCTGTTCTCCAGAACATAACGCTCTTCAGGAGTACACAGAACCGCACTGCTGAAAGAAATAACACAGCCAGAAACCCTACCATGTACACTTACACACTTGCACTTTAATTACTTGCTGGAATGCTTTATTGGAAGCACATATAATCACGTCTACAGAGACCCCTGAGCATCTGAACAGAATCCATGTGCTCTCCAAAAAGCATGACTGCAGCCTGGAGTTCTTCCTTTCTTTGGGAACAGAATTCCCAAACCAAGAGATGGAAAATCCAGAACTGCCAATTCCAGCTGCAGAAGCTCTTACTCCGACATCCATATATCCATAAAATCAATGCACTCAGCTGCAAGGCTCATATGTAGAATCTGGTGGTGTTAGAAAAAGCATCGTCAACATCTATGGGGCCGACAAGCATAAAATAGTTGAATTTTTTCACGAAATATACGTTTCTCAAAATTCATCAGTTTTATGACAGTTCAACACTACATCCTTTCCTAATCTCCCACTGAAATGCACTTTTACAAAGAGGGAATAAATTTCAACACTCTTTATAAAGCAGTTAGGTCTTTCGCAACCCATCATCACTGTTTCTATAAAGTAGCAGAACAGTAGGCAAAAACATGTAGAAACCAAAAGAAAATGCATAATTCAATAGGTAAATACTAATAAAAATGCATGATCAAGTTCTTGATATGTGCTCTGGGGACTTAGGTTTCAGTGTCTTCAAATCCTCTAGAAACATTCACTTGTCTTTGTTGTATGAGAGGGGTTTCAAAACATAGAAAGGCATTAATAGGTCACTGGAGAAGAAAAAAAACAAACTAAAAAATTTAGTTTCAGCTTAGTTTAGGCAAAAGCTGTGCAAACCAGCCTCTGCAGGAACTAACAGATGAACACCTACAGCATGCTCTAGCTTTCAGTAACAGAGACTGACAGAACTTGCGGAAACATTCAGGAGTCACTTAACAGCAGCTCTGAAAACTGCAGAGACATATGAGAGAAAAGTTAAAAAATTCAAAAAACGCAGCTGAAAGACATGAACATTCACATTAGAAGTAGGCACACACAAAGTGTGCCCTGTAATTATAGGAAATATATAACCAGCACTTAAAAATGAGGGAAGAGGAAAAAAATAGGAATACCTTCTCATCTTTTGATCAGAGAAGAATTCAATTACAAGCGACACCATTCTAATGAACCAGTACTGATCACAATCTTTTCTTATGAAAAGGTGTACAAAACCAACAAATAAAATGCATCAGAGCTGGGTAAGGATCAGCAGTTCAGCCTCAATGTTATCGACTGCACATCTGCCACACTGCATTATCTCACTACTCAAGCACCATTTTTGCATTTCAATGTACCAGCCCTATCAGATTAATGCCCAAGACATTTCAGCTGTGTTTCAAGTAAATAAGTGGACATACAGGAATATTATGCGTGGCCTGTATCATTGACACTAAGCAAAGAAAATGTGATTAGCACCAAATTGCATCTGACAGGGGAATCAGAAAGCTGTCAAACACAATGACATGGATTCAGTATTTAGAAGGTAAAAGGGGGAATAAAGAAGCTGGCCAGTCTGGCATGAAGACAGCAATAAAACACAACAGCTATGATAAATTAATTCATTTACTTATGAAAAATTAGAGGCTTCCACACACAGCTCTCATTTATAATCTTGTCAATCTGGCAGAGTAAATAAAAAGCCTATACAATGCACACAGTGGGAGAGAAGAAAGAAACAAAAGAGGGGGGAAAGCAAAAACAGATTTTTGCATCTAATCTAACAGAATCATTTCTTACATTAAACTACCCTGGACCGAGCCTTTGATGGGGTGACTAACGCAGGGATACATTACAGCCGTGGTTACTGTATTTACTAGAGAGACACACAGTGCTAAAACAACAGTTAGGCTGAGACTGCTCACTCAGAAGCTATTCAAAGCAAAACAAAATTTTCAAGTGCAAGAGATGCTATTACTGCATTTACCAAAAGGATGCCAAAGCTACAGTGGGCAAGAAGAGGAAGTAAATGCCAAGGACCAGGCCCTGGAAGCAGCACGCTGCCCACCTGGGCAATGCCCTTCAGGGAAGGGTTGGGCTGTGACAGCCTGCGGCTCAGGAGCAGGGCAGGCTCCGCAGCACCTCGCAAACCCCTCTCCCTGGGTCACCAGGTAGTGCCAGGGCCTGGTCCCTCAGCAGCAACACGGAAGCAGAAGTCTTCTCAACTGAGATAGCTGTTACAGCAAGGAGATCAGAGAAACGCCGGCCTTTCAGAGGCTGCTTCAGCGTTCACCACGGCTGGCAACTGTCAGCAGACGAGTTCAGGCCAGAACATCCCGGTACCCATGTCTCGACAGAACTGCATGGAGCACCACCACCAAATGCAGGCACATGTGAGCACCAGCAAGCTTTCAGGCCTGCTTTGCTCTTCTGCCATTTAACTCGACTCAGCCTTTTGGTTGGGGACAATCTTCCTGCACTTCTCTGCTGCCAGCACCCAGTGCCCAGAAGCGGGCACATTGATGCTGGGGCAAGCACAGGTCAGGACATATGGGAAGCGAGCACTCAACCTTTAATCGGTTAAATTCACAGCCATAACCTCAAATTAATTTTTAATTCCTTCATATCTGATTTTACAGTGCTTTGAGAGAGGCAATTTAAAAGGCAACACAGTATGCGCCAGTGGCAACACAACCGCTATATAAAAAATAAATCGTTAAATGACCTCTACATCAAACACCTTAAAAACGAATTCCAAATTTTCACCCAATTTCAAGCTTTCAGTAATACAAAATTTGCATACATAGAAGTATACACAGCCTACATGAACTCCTCAGGTAATAGCTAGAGCACAGAAAAAAGCATAATGAAATGTGTAGCATGAAAGTTACAGCAAATACTTAGCGTGTGGTAAATCCCTACACAAGATAGCTCCGGATAAGGACAGGCTGCATGCCACCACTTAGCCGCCCTTGTAACGCAGTACGCTCTTCAGCATGAATACCTCATTGTTGTGCCACTGCTTGCTGCGATGTGGAAATGCTGTATCACAGCTCACCAACATACCATGAAAGCCTGGCTTAGGATAAAACCTGCTGTAGTGTACCCTGGAGCAGGGTGTTTACATTTCTGTTGCTTTTAAGGTATGCAACTGAAGAAAGCAGAATAAAACAACTGAAAAGGTATGTCGAGAAATACCTTTTCTTAAAATACCTACAGCTACGTTTGTAAAAAGGTGCAGAGCAGATTGCTGCAGTTAGCTGCCACTGAGAATTTCCCAACTTACCAGGATACAAAGCATGACCAGCTTTAATTACTTATTTGAACAATCAGCAGCTCAATTAAAACAATTTTTGTAAAACATTTTCCTATTATCTTCTTATCTTCACTATTGCAAGAAAGTAACTAGCCCACGGGGCTGAGACAAGGAGCAGATCACAGACAATATGGTAATGCTGCAACAAGCACTTGCAAACAGATAAGGCTTGAATTCTTCACTTCCTTTCTCCTTCCATCTTTTAATCTTCTGCTTCACTCTTTCAGCACTTGCCTGTTCAGAAGCTGTTAGAGCTCTTTATCCTTTTTTCAAAATTCGACAGGCACAGACATTGAGCTGCAAACAGGTACTGAATCACACTATACGTAATTTATTTTCATTCCTAATCCTCATGCTCAAGTAACTGTACCAAATATTTAAATATTTCAAAACACAAAAATCTGAAGACTTTATAAAACCAAGAACTTCTGTTCAAGACTAACCACGCACAGACTGAGGACCAGGACCTGCAGGATGTGCCCGATTTGATTAAATTCAGGAACTCTCATAACCTCTGCCTTAAACACATCAAAACCTGCCAGGGGTTGCAGCTGTGCGTAGCTGCCACCACCTTCCCACCTAGACACCCCTAGAGCAGCACACGTGGAATCAGTGGGGTATGAACACCACCAACAGCAACACTGCACTTAGGTCACAGAACCCTTTCTGTTATGTGGCAACCGCTGAATCTGGAAGCAGCAAACAGATCGTTTAAGAAAAACTTTTCAGAAGGAACGTTTTAAAGTCCGAGCCTGTTCCTTGTGGGAGCCTTTGCAAAGGGTCAGGCCTGCAGTGCAGTGACATGGCTGCAGCCCAGCTAAGTGTGCCCAGGGAACAGCCTCAAGGACCAGAACTGCTGGGACTGACCCCGTGCCCTGGGCAGGCAAACAAGGGCTCGGGGCTGCCGTGCAGTGTGCCAGCTCCCTGCTGCTGCACCTCCACCTACATTATTTCCCAAACCAGCAAGCCGAAGGGGAGCCTGAGTGCAAGTGTGCTGCTTGAAACTGAGAGGCACTGTGAGGTAAAAGTAAAAAAATGCTGAGATCAGCGAGCTTTCCCAGAACAGTCTCTTGCCATAGCTGGAGCTATTCTCCTACCCCCTGCTCCGCCCTCCCATGCCAGCAGCAGGTACCTCAGCCAGAACAGTGCAGTAATGACAAACCCTCAGCAAGGAGGCGCTCCTTTGAGATACAACACTTCCGTGACTATGAAAAATCCAACTTCTCCTATTTTCCCCCATTTCTTCACTCCTCAAATCTGGCATTATGGTATCAACGCTGACTAGCACAGATTAATCATTTTGCCTTCCATGCAAAAGCCTTTAAAAAATAAAAGTGAAGAAAAGCCTGTGGAGAACAAATCCAATACAACACTTCCAGTAAAGTGAGGTTTTAGAACTTATTTTCTCAAAGAAAGGAAACCTGACAGTCCTTTAAAGAAATGCACTAATGCAAAACTAATGATAAAAGAAATTGATTATCTTGTCTAGCTTGCAATTTTTTTTTTTTTTAATATAAAGTATTAGCAAAATAACTGCCGTAAAGTGTTATTCATTGAAAGCATGAGTATACACATCAACAGACTAAATGGCAGCCAAATCAAATACTTAGTATTAAAGGTGAAAATTAGCTGACAAGAAGGCAAGGAAATTCTGAGTTAAGCCTTTCTATCTCCATTTCTCATGTTACATCTGAACTTCAAAGAGAAAGTGATGTTGCACCACACTCCACTACAGTGAGTATGCAAAATAAGCCAGACAAACCAGAACTGTGAGCAACGCATCAGCAACACCTTTTGATTTCTCTGCTTTTGTCAGCCTGCATCACAACAGCAGCCTAACTTTGCTATTAATTGACTATGGTTGTGCTTTCCAGTCTCACTGTACCACGGGACAGCACCTTCTCTGAGTTTCTTTGAATGAAGAGGAAAAAGTCTTGCCTGTCGAGAAGCAATTAAGAGTGAAAATCACACTGCTCCACAGAAAGGTAAAGAGAGCAGTATCATAGAAACATAGAAACAAAAAAAAAAACCACAAACATAACTGTTTTAAAATTAGATTTGAGTACAGCAAAAACAATTAAAAATTGCTGTATTATATAGCAATTATATACTATATAATATACTTTTCAGAAAATAAGTAATCTGCGCTCTACAGAGCGCAAAATGTTTAACCACTTTATTATCTGCTTGGAGCAGCTGAGCAGACACAGCTGACAAACAGCACTGATTTTCCTATGGGTAATGATCTAACACATAACCTACAGCAACCAACTTAACTCCACTTCAAGAATCTGGAATACAGAGATATCTCCCAAACACATTCTAAAAATCCGTTAAAATGGGCAACAATATTGGAAGTTATCCTTAATATATCTATGTCATAAAACACACTGAAGTCACTTCACGCAGTGCCCAACGCATAGATATTTAGAATACTTATCTAAACAAAACAAAAAAATACATACAGCAACATACATTTCCCTACCCCTCCCCTCAAGAAGGAGCACTACTACTGCTCAGAAAAAGTGCCCCACCCCCCAAAATCAAATCGTCTTAGTCAACAGGAATCAGATATGGATTAAGTTCATATGGAGGTTTCGATTGATGACGAACACCACGCTAGAAACACCGGCTGTAAAACGTTCTCGCCACAGGAGCATAATTTTGTCTGCCATAGGCTCCTGCATAGCAGTCCTGTTACAAGTCCTACTCAACCACTATTGACTCTATGAAGAGAATGAGGAAGGGATGAAGATTCATACAGGAATGAGGTGCCATGAAGCACACAAAGCTCATCTTCCCGTCCTTCAAGACTCACTGGCTTTCCTCTGCGTTACTGCAATATGTCAGGTGTCAACACCTTAACAGATTTTTTAATTTTTCCCCAAGTAGGATCATTCCACTTTACTTGCCAGTGCCCAGGTCTGTGATAGGCTGCCTGGTATTACTTGTGTTATCCTACTTCAGGAGTTGAAATGCCAACACGAACAATTCCTGAACAGCTACTGGCTCGTGAACATAGCTGTGCATCAGCCGCTCCTGACAGGATGGTGTGTGTCTGTGTACTTGTGACAAGCTGGTTTCAGTGCTGTTGCTACACTCCCTGCAAATAAGTTAAAAATTCTTATGAGATATTTACTGATCTAAAGGATAATACTGGTTGATTTATAGAATATAGAACCATTATTGTAGAAACCCCTGAGGTTGTCTAAATAGTTTTTTGAAAAGCTGTACTGTCACAAAAAAAAAAAAAAATCACCAGCCAAAGCATGTTATTTTCAGTTTTAGATACTGACACTCAGAACGTATTTGAGATGCACCTGAGAAACCACAAAAAAAATCTGGGATGTATTAAATGGTCAAATAAAACCCACACTATGGTACTCACATCTGTGCTAACAGCCTTCTTTCAGCTGAAGTTGCTGAAAGCACACTGAGCGTATTGTGATGCAGATGAATCGCTGCAGCATTGAGGAAGTTTTGCCTACATATTCTGAGCAAGCCTAATTCCACTTCTCAGTCAATGAACATTCTCCAGATCTGAACTACCTACATAGAGCTAGGCATAGAGCTTCTGTCACAGGTTGCTGATTTCAAGAGTTTCAGGAAATGGTATTTTCAGAACTCACTGGAGGTCTGAGGAATTAGAGTTTAAAAATTTCTCACTTCAACAGCTGTCTCTACAGAAACAAAAACTGAACCTGCAATAATGAGGTGAGCGTTTTTTGCTTAGTGGATGAAGTAAAAAGATTATCTAATAAATAAACAAATCTGTCCTTTACTACTAACAACAGTAATGGTTCATGAGGATGTTGGAAGATCACAGTAGAACATAAATCCCTGTGCCAGAAACCACGTGCTCCGGTTCCCCAGCGCACCGAGTGGGAGGAGAGGCCGTGGCTCTGCCCGCGTCCCTTCAGCCACGGCACCGCAGCTCAGCACAGCTCAGTGCACGCCAGCAGCTGCCCTCACAGCAAAGCACCTGGGGCAGCACACACAGCAGTAACAAAAGCCGCCAGGAGTTGGTTTGTTTTTGACTTGCATCTTTGAAGACTTTGGTTTTAATAAACTCAATAAACCTTAGCCACCCACACTAGCTCCCACAATGCGCGTCGTCTCAGAGACCTTAACCCCAGCCAGGTCTTGGCCTTCCTTCACATCCCCAGCTGCCATGCCAGTTTACGGTGCAGCAAGAACGGTGCTGGCTGCTTGAGGGGCTGGTTAATACCAGCAGTAAATTCATGGAGAAGTTGCTGTCCACTTGGGTATTTATTTTAGCACATAGATAGGGCCAAGCAGAACTGTTTAAAAGCAAACATGCAAAGAAAATGTTGGTTTAGAAGCAACCCAGACAACAAAAAGCTGTGACCTATGGCAAGCCAGATGCACTCTGGCTTGGAGTAATGAAGTACATGGAGTACTTCATTAGCTCCTTGAACAGGATAGAAACTGCTCTGGAACAAAGGCTGATCACACTAACCCAAGAAAAATCTATCCGACAAACAAAACACGGATATGCATCAATCACCTAAACTATAAAACTCTTTTTAATGAGAATTATTACAAATAAAAATATATGAAGTATTTTAGCTTTAAGTCCTTAGAGAGAGGCACCAAAATTTGTGATAGGGGATGCTATACAATCATCTAAAAAATTTACCATATCTGTGTGGGAAAACTGTGAGTTAATGGAGAAATTGAATTTTCGCTATTTAAAAGGGGACACAAACATTCTGCTACGACATCTGTTCGTAGGTTCTACCGCAGCAGAAAACCAGAAAACCACCAGAATTTTAGCTGTCAAAACAAATCCTCAAATTAAAGAACGGAGGAGGAAGTACGCACTGAACAATTACACACTTCCAGCAGCACAAATCTAGCATTTATCCAGGGGGGGGAAAAAAAAAAAAAAAAAAAAAAAGAATGCAAGAAGTAAGGATGCAGCCTTAACACTCAGCCAGATGCTGGAATGCACACCCTGCTTCACAACACTGTACTCAGATCTGCTACACAACCTGAAGTCAGACTCACCAGTTACTTACTATCACTTCTAGGACATCTAAACACCTGCTCAACTCCAAATTCAGGAACAAAAACCCCTCCAGGGCTTTCTGCACAGGGCACAACACCGACTGTGCTGCAGCTCTCTGCTCTTCTAATGCTAACACAGGAGGACAAGGCAAACACTGCAGAACTTCTGTGCAGGATCTGAGGGTACGAAGCACCAACAGCAGAGGCAATAAAGAAGGGTACTCTGCGAGGTGATTTGCAACAAGTACCTGAAACTCTGCTGGGCACTGGAACATTGCTGTGAGCTGGAGCATGGCAGCACCAAGCAAAGATTATCCAGGGAAAGGCAATGAAAAGCCTGGGTACACGCAGAAGCACTCCTTTTGGAGAGCAAGGAAGGTGCTTATTATGTATTGTGCCTTTAATTATTCATTAATTAAAGGTATTTAAGTAAGGGCCCTGCTGCTTTAGCAAATGGCTGTGAAACACGCGGTGACTGTGTGGACAAACTGCTGGCAGCAGGGACAAGCTTAGCAGCAAAAAGCCAGCGAAACTCAGCCACGCCGTAAAGAGGGGCCTGACTGAAGAGTGGTTACAGCACAGCCAGGAGATGCTTCACTGCAAAAGGGAACTCTTAAAAATGATAATTATAGTTTTTTTTTTTTTTTTTTTTTTTTTAAAAGCCTCCTGTAAAAGTTGTACTCTTTTTTTTTTTTTAAATAACACCTTCCTGAAGGGTCATTAAGTTTTAATGCATTGCTGTAAGTGGAAAAAACTGGAGAAAGGAACTTCAGAAAAATGCAACAGCATCAGAAGGGAATTGCAACTTCAGCTGCTCAGCTAGCAGTTAATGCACCAGTAAATAGGGAATTAGTACACAGATAAACATCACCCTCCGTCAAACACCTGACATCACAAAACTCAGCGCTCTCTCACCACCTCTGAAGATGGTTATTAAAGAGCAACTTGAAAAGCATCCCTTGACTGCAGCTTTACCACAACTGTTTGAATTAAACCCATGGTGCTCAGGCTGCAGAAGCTAACCTGACTGCCACCAACCCTGAAGCCCCACGGCAGAGTTCCCGGAGCACAGAGTCTAACTGCCAGCCAGCAACAACCTTAGAAGCAGAGCCTCTACGTTAGCCCAACATACAGAAAAGAGAAACTCAGCGTAGATTTTCATAATCCCCTTTGAATCTTTCTTTTGTAATGTTGCAATTATGTCAAGATGGAAATTGTCACAAATGGAACCCAAGTGGCTACTGGATATTGGAATACCCAAGTTTAATAGCAAAGCCAGGATCCCAAAACAACAGACCGTTGCAGTCGGCACTGATGAATGCTGCACTGAGTCACATCAGCATTAGGAGCTCTGTGTGGGCACGTGGCCAACCAGGCCATCTCGATATGTATTACTCCTTCCCTAAAGGAAGAAAACAGTCATTGAAGGACTCTTCTACAAGGGTACGTATTTTGTAAAGCAACGATTTAAATTCTGTGTGAATGAACTAAACTCTTTGGCATGCACACACATTGTTTTACGCTTCTTCTATGGAACCCAAAATCTAATACTGGCACGCTGTTAATCCCCAGCAATACCTAAAATCAGCAGCTACTACTGCATGTGTTAGTAGGTGCAAGTCAGTGCGTATTTTTCCATAGTTTATGAAATATATTCCATGGTCTTAAGGCAGGTGGATAAGACAAACTCTTCTCCCTCACAAGTTGAATTAGACACCAGACGGCTGGCACAAATCAGTTTGTGATTCAATCCAAAATGTTTCCTATTAGAAAATTCACAGCAGTAGGTTGTGGGGTTTTTGTTTTGTTTTTGTTGCATAAATGAACTACCTATATCAAGCAGACAGGGAAGAATAACATTCTGTTCAACTGAGTTAAACAAGCTAATTAGTCCGAAAATCATACCTCAAAAAAGTATAACAACTATTTGTTTTTGCTCTACCGAGCACCGCATTCCTTTGCCTACGAAACAGCAGAAGGACCAGTCATTAGAAAGTAAGCTTCTTTAATCTGAAACAATTTACATTCGTGAAGATTGTGTTGGTCACAACCATCACTTTTTCCCCCCCATCTTCCACCTCACTGTCAATTCAGTAAATGTCATTGAACGTCCAAGACTGGTGCTGCATGTTATGACCTGCTGCTTCTGTGCTGCATCCTCTGCCCTTTCTGCAGCTTCACAAGAGCTAAGTTTGAGCCGACACCCTTCGTTCAGGTTATTGATTTGCTGGTGACGCTGGGAGAAAACTGACTTCAAGCAGCAGACAACGAGCTGCTTTCAGAAATCACCGCTGGCAATTTTGGCCAAGCATCAACTTTGCAAGAATCAGAGCAGGACTTCCAGCATCCGGGGCAGAGGTGCCCGGCAGCCCCCAGCTCACAAGGGTGGGAGCAGCCGCGATGCCCAACGAAGGCACTGCGGGGCCGTGTGTACTGGGACGGGACCAGGACTTGAGCTGGAAAAGCAAGCGGCAGACATGCTTGGTCCTGCGTTCAAGGCGCAGCCCTGCAGCAGCCCGCCAGGCCAGCCCCCGGGCCCAGCCGGGGAGCAGCAGCCGGGCTCAGCGCTGACAGCAGCCCCGGCGAGGCTGAGCCCAGCACACCTCCTGGGCACGTGCCTGCAGCGCCTGCGTCGAGAGATGCGGCACGAGGAGAGATGTGTAGTGGGACGCTTGGCACAAGTAAGTTACTCTAAGCAAAATCTTTTCCTTCCACGCCAATTTATTGCACAACACTTCAGATTCAATTTGTTCTTAATGACAGTAATTGACAATGCAGATTCCAGGACAGATGAAAGTACATCAGCCGTATCTTCTTCCTTGGGAAAACTCCTGTAAAATGCTCCACTTAACTAAACATTAGCTAATCCTCCTTTCCTCCTCAGTAAATAACTTTCTTCCTTATGTAATCATGATACAGAAATTTTGCTTCCTTTCATGGTAATTTTCTTCCATTCCTGCCTGTACCAGATAGACAATAATCCGTATTCTATTGCTGTTTTCATCCTTTTTCAAGTTAAGTTACGTTACAGAAAAGGAATAATTCTCCACTACATCCCCAAAGAGCAAGACTTCAGTATCAGATGTAGACAATCTTGTTATCAAAAACAGCATTATGAAGTGTTTGTTTTGATGCCTAATAATACTGCAATATTTAATGATGTGTTGCAATTCACTCGATCTACAGCAGCCTCAGATTCACATGTGCCTTGGGGAAAAATTGTGTATGTCAAAAAACAGAACAATTTGCACCAGCCCATCTGACTATCATCTTCAACATAGGGAAGTCAAACTATCCATAACTTGCTGTGAGATTTGGCAGAAGAACAACTTAGCTCAAAAACCTGCTGCATTTGCCGTGTTCATGATAGAGACCTTTCACACAGCCTCTGCAAACATCTCTGTTTACAGAACCAGGGTGCTCATGCTGTTAAACATCGACGCAATCTCTGTTTATATCATTTCCATACTAATCAGATCGATCACTTCTGATATATTGCCCTGTCACACCACTGTAATACTAATCAAACAAATGGAGCTGCAGGGAGATGACGCTGATATATAGCTATTTAATACTGCTTTTTTTATATTTTATTTTTTGTTTGTGGGCACCACTGCCACAGGAATTAACCGAACTGTGAGCTACCACAAGAACTACACAGGCAGTGCTGCATCTGTTTTGTCAGAGGCCATCAGAGCACGTAACCCAGGACAGCACACCAAGAACAACCTTGAAGAGAAACCAGGCTAGTGGTTCTGCTCCGCTTGCGAGAGGCAATCAGAGCGTACCATTTGAGAACACCCCAAGAGCGCCTCAGGATAACAGCAGGACTCTGAGCAGCAGCCATGTGCCTGGTCAGTCCTTACAGAGCTTTCTTAAAAAACATCCTGAGAGATAACCTTGCAATTTAAAAATGTCTTTGTAAACATTGGAGCTCTGCAAGCTTTTATTACAGTAACTCTTTCACAGTCAGTCACTATCTGCTGTAGTATTCTTGTATAAAGACATTTTACTTTAAGCAGTCACTATCTTTAGAGTTCTCTTACATCTGCAGAGCCAACTAGCATTATTTCTGGAGATCTATTAATCTCATTTACAGCTAGTAAACCAAGATATAAACTGTATCTATCACTGAGGCATACTTTATATATTACGAAGCTGTTAAAAGCATTCCAGTTCATTTATAGGTCTATTATTTCATGAAGCTGTACTCCATCTTAATCTATACTGCCAAAAACTAGTCTAGGAAAAATTCTTTATGTTGTCCCAGAATGGACTGATATGGATAAAAGAAAATGTAACACTGTTTTTAAACACACTCTGGTATAGCGTTATTTTTTTCTTTTGTGCTTAGAAAAATCAATTGACGATGTTTTTGGAATAGATTATTCTTTCTAAAGGTGTGGTTTTTTTTGTTGTTGTTGTTTTGTTTGTTTGTTTATTACCTCCTGTCAAATGACAAGCATTCCTTCCAGTAAAGCCAACACTTATAGAGCAGTTTTGGGACTTTAACATCCAGGCTTCTCTGAGACACTGAGACAAACAAGAATGGGGTGAGTTCTGTCCGTTGGCACCCTTGTAACAGCCCAACAGTACAAGTCCCACAGGGCTAACAGCCTACCAGCCCCTTGGCATGGAAATAGGTTATTCCATGCATAGATCAACCCTCTTTAGTAGGGGTCAGACAGACAGATGGATATTTTTCTTATGACACTACTGTCAGAGCTACTGTGCATGCGGTTCAGTCTCTGCAAGCAGAGCCTTTGGTCCTCTCTTACCCGACAACCAGCACGTCTACCGCTTGACCTGAACACACAGCAAAGCCCAGCATATAAGAGGGAAATCCAGGATCTCACAAAGCAGAACAGCAATATTGTCTCAGTGTGGCCAGTCAATTGGCATTCCAGTGGGAAAAAATACTGCCTTTGTGTGACGGGCTGACACCACACATGACTTAGGATTTACAACCATGTTGCGGCAGATGGCATTTGAGTTTTGGCCATCACACCTCGCCCACAGTGAAGACCAGGCTGTGCTACCCACCCGGAAAAGAGCAGAAGAAAGCTGCTGGCCTGCAGAACTGATCTGGCCAGCAGCTCATGCAAGTCCTGGGAAAGTGGAGACCAGCCACATGGTGAGTGACCTCCTCTGGTGAGCCAGATTCCTCTTGGCTGATGGACTGTATAGTTCTGTGTACATTACAAAAGCTGCTTCTTTAAATTAAAATGTAGCAGGAGAAGAAAATACCAATATTCTAGAATACTGCTTAAAAATTCTACCATCTATAGAGAGAGACATAAATATTTAACATGTTTACTGTACTGAATGCTAGATGCCATTCAAGAATATAAAATGGAAGATAACTATTTTTTAGAAGTATATATAACTGCTCTTCTAAAAGTATTATTACTGATTTCAAAGTGCTTGACCTACCCCATCTGAATTATCTCCTCAAAAAAAAAAAAAACCCTAGGCAAAGATAAAATTTAGAAAAATCTGTTCTGTTTAACTACTGTTCAAGCTAAATACAGTACGATAATGAAAATCCAGAAAATTATTCAGAAGCCACACAAGCTAACCCTGGCTTTTTAGAACACATCAACACAAACTTTCAACTTAAATAGACTGTGTTGTTAACTTTATTCAAAAATACTTCCAAATTCCTGGAGCAGTAAACAAACCATAGCTGGCTGCTATTCATTCAGGTCAGGAGTGAATAACACTCCTGAATACTCCCAGACCTCAAAAGAGCACTGCCATAAAGAAACTGTTCAGATGAAGACAATATATATGTCTGAATTCATAAATCCTTTCAGCAGAGAGCTGATGAGGCCCAGCTGCACACCATCAAATAGCTGTTTCACAAAACCAGAAGGCTGGCAGCTCTGCTGCGTGTTCCAGACACGCACCTCACTGCTCTGGTTCCCAGCAAACCATGGGGCAGGCGGGGGGCAAAATGCCCGCACTGCCAACGGAGCTGTGTGGCTCATACAAACCATTTAACAGACAAATGCAGGAAAACCCTGCTACTCTGCGTTGTGTTGCAGCAGCACGTTTCCACATCCCCCCTCCCCCTGATTTTTAATGCCCATCACTCCGGCATAACGAGACATTTGCTGCTCAAGAGCTCATCTACTCCTGCTGCTTACTCCTCACCTAACACCTCAGCTTAGGATGGCATCGTAACCAGGGCTGTGGGGACGACTGGTTCCTGCTCACTGGGGGCAGGACCAGCAGCGGGCCCAACATGACCCCTCCCGTCAACAGGGGCAGGTAGGGCAGCGCTGGCTCCGCGGCGCGGCTCAGCTCTGCCTCGCACACGTACATAGCCCTCCGCTGCCATCATACCTCTTGCTCAGCCTTGTCTTGGCTACGCTCCAGAGCATGGATTAAGCGAATTTGTTTTAAGATCTCTAAAGACAGCCTGAAGTTTCAGGTTCACAGGGAAATCCAGCGAGTTGCAGCTCATTGCATTGTGAAAGTTGAACACTGCTCTAATTGTGCTGTCAAGCTGGGGACTGTGAACTCTTAATAAACAGAGACCTGTTTTCATGCAAATTTTGCTAGTCATAAAAAGATAGGAAGAAAAATACGTCAGCAGAATTGTTCTTGTAAGAAAAATGTTTTTCAAATGCTTTCGTGAGTTGCCAGCAGCTCTAACGCAGCAGCGGAAGGTTCTCAGGCACTCCGCTTCGGGGCACAAGGCAAAGGTAACAGCCAGAAGCAGGGCCGCGGAGGCCTGCACGCCAGGGCTTACGCAGAGCCAGTGCTTACTTTAATGGATTGCAGGCAACCACGGGCATGTAAATTCCGTGGGGGGTGGCATTTCCAAGAATCCCAGAGAGCGCAGGACCTTCCTGCACGCGGACCCTCTGCTCCAGCCTGGGGGTGTGGTGGGCGGCCTGTGATCCCGCACGCTCTGCGGGGCTCCATGGACAGAACTGAAACCCTGGAGCAACATAACCGCTCTTGGGGGGCAATGGGGCAACACTGCTAAAGCAATGCCACAGCGAAAATCTGCTGCAGTATTCACCCACCTCCAAAAGCAAAACAAGTTGGATGAGTATCCAAAAAACAAGCAAAACAGGATTGAAATAACTAGGCTCTTAGTTTTCACTCTCTGACGCAGTCTGTGGGGCCTAAAACAAAACAGCATTGCAGAAGCTGATGTAGTGATGGTGATAAAGCAGTGACAACTTTGTTTCGGCTCAGAATTAACAACAAATATCCTCAATCAACAAAGACCTTTTCAAAAAATGATGGTGCAGATCAATATATCACACCCAGCGAGCCTGCAAGCCTCGGGCTCCCGGCTGCTCCGTAAGTCGGCAGTAAAGGCACTTACCTACTGCACAGGGGTGCCGTGACAATTAATTAATGTTTGTAAAGTGCGCTGAAGCTGAAAATTACTAGAAACCATGCTAAATATTAATTACCACGTCTACAACAATGCACTGAAATTGTCCTAGTGCTCTTGTGGTAAACTTCTCTCATTGAACAAGCAGAAAGAAGGTCTCAGCACCCAGCTGAAGCTATCGCCTTCTGTACAGACACAACCGCGTACCCTCAGTGCCTTCCAGGCACGCTGCGCAACACTGAGTTTGCTCACACGTGCACGGTACACTAGATGTGTTTCTGGTTGGAGTATCGAAGCCAGCTTGTGCGCAAAAAGTGTCTGGCCCTGGTTTCTGTCTGAGCATTGCTGCAAGCCACCGCCTACTGCGGAGGAGCATGGACGCAGGTCTGAAGCCAGTGCGCTTACAACACAGCAGCCAGCGCTCAGGGACAGGCCATTATCTCCTCCATACAGTGGAACTCAGAAAGAGAGTCTTTGTTTTTAAAAAAAAAAAAAAAAAAAAAAAAAAGACACCAACTATGCAGAGTCCTAAACCCAGTGGAAACTGCCTAGTGTCACAGTTTTACAGCTTCATCACCTTTTCCCTTTGTGACAAACTGCTCTTTAAAATGGACTAAAACAAATATGCCAATTTAAACAATTAAGGAAATGCCATCTTCAGAGCAGGCAACACATCAGAGAAAAACAGCAAGATATGCAACCCACGCAGAAATATAGTTTCTATGAGGAAGTATTTTGCACTGTCATCTTTCTGGAGCATTTTAAACAGGAGGAGTTCAAGGGCAAGAGGAGGAACACCCCTGTTCTGTGCTGGGAGCTGACACATGCACTGCACGAGGAATGCAGATGAGGATACTTGGTAAATTTGAAAATTCTGATCAATATCACATCCACCTGATTATGTCTTCCTCACTGAAGGGAACAACACAACCTGCTCGCTCCCAGCCAACAACAGGCATACGTACAATCAATAACAATGATACGAGGTCAACTCATTCAGCAAAGACACTTCCAGCATGGTTCAAGAAGCACTCAACCATTCCTGTTCAGTAAGTGAACAGCAGATCTTGCTTCCAGCTCAGTCACTGGNTTGTTTTTGGTGGGTTTTTTTTTTTTTTTTTTTTTTAAGTAGGAAGACGATAATAAAACATTAATTGACTGTGTCAGAAGAAGGATGTCACAAGAAGCATATCAATATAGAGAGACATTGCAACACATGCGCTTTAAAATAATAGCAGGATGCTGGCTCGGCTCCTAAGTAATTATTACATCAGTTAGCCTATTCCCTGTAGAGTTATACAAATTTATTTATTTATTTTAAAGATAACCTGCCCTTGGGCAAGCAACTGGTGTGCAGCTATACATCAGTTACAAGTTTCTGAGAAATAACAGGGAGTTTCACTGGACTGCTTTTAAAACATGCATTTTGCTACCATAAATGCACGTGATGCTTGGGCAAATACTCAAAGGAGACAGAGGCACGAAAGATCCAACTACTCTGATGTCCGACAGATACAGTAAACATCTAAAATCTCCCCTAAGTCTCTCCCCCCGCAGTACCACCACCAGGCTTCACTTTCACACCATTCTGAATGCCCTGTACGCAAGTAGCCTAACATTCTGAAGAAAAAGAAAATTCTCAGCTGGAAGCTATGCAGCACAGTTAGGGCAGCTAGTAGTTTGGTAAAGGGAAGTAATAGCCCACACCCTTCCTTTTCACAGAGAGAAGAATTTTTCTCCAGCTGGGATTTTCTGCTGCAAGTAAGAAGCGCAGCACATCTAAGTAGTTACACAACCACTACATCTTTTCCTATTAAGGCAAAGAGAACACGGCGCAGTTTAACTCATTAATGTGAGCACACCAACTTCCCACTCCCTCTGCAAACCGAAACCCCTGCTCCATACCAGTATGCATCCCACTAAACATTGAGCCTGGCCTTCGTATACGGCTGGCAGGGATGTTTCTGCATGTCACCTGCTCCTGGCAACCAGGAGCCCCAGGGACAGCCCTGCGCTAGCGCCCAAGCTCCAAGCCTCATAATGTACAGCAGCTTCCAGGCAGATTTCTAGTGCTCCACCTTTTAACAGTTAGTAGGGAGAGCTCTTCTGCACACAAGTATACCCAGATCATCTGAAGAGTATTATAGCCCCAACAAGACTTCACCAACAAGAACCCACAGGCACAGGTGGATACCCATGGGATGGCTCTTGCAGCCTTCTGAGAACCCACGATCCTGCCTCTAGAGTGTAAGAGAGGCAACGCTGCAGGGGGAAACCTGTTTACTTACCTGCAGCAGCTCTGCTGATCCATTCCAACAGCACCTCTCTCTCTTGAATACCCTTATATCAAGGATGCATTTAACCAAACTGAAACCAGAACCAAAATTTATATGCATTTAAATACTGAGTCACTACTAAGGGGATCTAGCACTGTGAACATCCAAATACCAGAAACTTGAGCTCAACAGTCATAAGCATGGCATAAAGTTTGATATTTAAGAAGTTGTATGTAATTTAACAGTTATTTTCAATTTTAGCATTTCACCAAAGATAGGAAGTCTTTTAGATTCCCACCCAGTTCCTCCCTCCCACAGAAAACTGTCACAAGAGGCAGAAGGGAGTTTTTAAACCCGAGGAGGTGCCAGCTCTCAAAACACATTAATGCACATCTCTCAGTAATTGATGTTATCTTCAAACTGCAGCTGTGGGATGCACATTAGATGAGATTTCCAGCTTTATTTGAAGGAAGTTTGTCACATTTTTGGATTCTGTAGGAATGTTTCCAATCACGAGAGCGCAGCCCATCAACCAGCAAAGTTACAAAGCAAATGAGGACATCATTTTTTTTCTTCTTTAAACTGCATTTAAAGCTAAGTCCATCTCTTGACTGAAGGAGGGATTCACCACTGAAACCAGAAAACTTTGGTATTAGTAGATCACAGAACATTTCATGAGGATGGAAGTTGAGAGAGGGACAGAAATGCATTTGTACACACACATGCAGTACAAAGACTTTCTTCATCTCCAAAAGAAATCCACAGTAAAAATAATCATAACGACAATGAAGCTTGACAGTAGGAGTATACAAAATAGAAGCTAACTATTAAGACAGTATCATTAACACTTCTTCTGAGCATCTTCCCAGCTCTAGACAGCACATTATCACATTAATCCTGCTATAGCACTTTGCTGATCACCTATTTTTATCTTTTCTCTATTTCTCCTCCATAAAGGAAACAGCCAACAAAAAAATTCCAATTCTCTTATTTCCTAGCCTTAGTATTTAAAGCAAAACAAACAAGTGTCCTGTTAAAATGGTACGATTAATTTCCTTCATCAACATGTATTAAGAGACCCACTACTCGCTTGCTGCATTACTGCACACATGCACACCGCCCTGCCCCAAAGCCCCTACCAGCATTTCAACCTTTTTGCTCTTTCAACCAATGCAGTGGCCAGCTGTGCTCTCTAAGATATCCTGGAAAGCTGTCTGACATCGTATCACAAATTTCACTCCAGCAGGCATGAAGCCAGCTTGCAAGAAACTGGAACTTTTGAATACATGGATGGAATATGCACAACTGCATGAAACCCCATGCTTCATGTTTCTTCCTCAGACAAGTGCCATTTGGGATATCAGTCCGAAGTGGGGGTACACAGCTTGACAACACCTCACGTCTCTTTGCGTCCTGTGGACAAGACACCCAGCTGCCTGGGTGGCACTGCGCTGCTGAAAACAGAGCAGTCAGGATTCACCCCACGCTCGCAGTTGCCAGCGCCCCAGATACTGTTTTTGTGCTTCACACCCAGCTGCCTCCTGCAAGGACACTGCAGGGCAGAAGCTTAGCAGCTCTGACCTACCTGGAAGGGACTTGAGGCAATGAACCATTCCGCAACTGGAGAGAAAAAAAAAAAAAAAAAAGCACAAAAGCTCTTCTTCAGTGTTTGAAAACAGAAAGAAACCCAGAAAGCACCATTATGGTGTGGATGACGAGTAAACAAGGAGAGCCTCGTGGGCCTGTTAAGCTAGCTTTTATAATCATGACAATTTTAATGACAGAAGACCAAGCAAAAAGCAATGCAAAAACTTTTGGAAGACTTCTGCACAGACAAGATTCCCTTCAACATTCAGTGTAATAGAAAAAGGCGATTTATAGATTTTATATTATTATTTTTAAATCTAACTTCTCTTTTAAGCACAGACCTCATAAGCCTGTTCACCCTGACCACAAGGCCCAACAAAAGAGTCTGGGGATAAAATCCCAGCACACTGAAGCCCGCTACAACCTATTAAGCAATCATCTTGTCAAAGCTTCCCTACTGCAGACTCTACTGGTGTGTGTATATTGTCTTCATACATTGTTTAGAAAAGAGATGGCATTCAAATTTGATAATTGTTGCCATTTTTAACTTGAGAGAATATTTTGTAGCGTTATCAGATACCACTTCCTCCCCTTTCTTCTTTGCAAACAACTAAATTATACTTTCTGGTACAATGAAAACTGCAGGAGCAGAGGTTTACAGCACACTTTCTTACACCTGGAGGTGAGCACAGCAAGAACAACAGAAGGCAGTCAGCACCCACCAATTACAGCTTTCTACTCAGATCAGAGTGCTCTTTTAAGGTAAAAAGTCCTACAATGTTTTATTTTTTTCTTTTTTTAATCACTCAGCCCAGCTTGCATTTCTTTGATACAAACTTTCCTACTGTATCTGTCCTATTACAGGATTGCATCACCTTCACCAAGGAGGAAGGAGAGGCAAAAGACGACTCTTAGCGCCTACATCCTGCTTTTGAAAAACACCCGGCTGGAGGCAGCTACCTGTAACCACACCCTGAAAATTCTCAGAGCTCAGAAGACTGAACTGCCTGAAGCCTACACACACTTCTACAAACCACACTGCTCTCCCTCCCTCAAAATAATAAATTATGCTGTCCACATTGAGGTGCTTAAACATGTAATCCGGTGCTTAACTTCAGCTAGTAATAGTGTAAGGGTTTGTTTAATCTTACTAAGGAAGATGCATAAAACTGCAGCGGAGCACTGATCCAAATCAAGCAAGAGAACCTTGTATGTTGAAAAACTGTTGCATAGTGCTGTAATATCTGTAGACAGTCAATTAATATACAGCAATGAACAGTTTGTAGCACTCCAAAGTTTGAATACAGTGTTACACAAGTTTACCATATTTCTCCAAAGGTTTGTAACTCACTTTATACTGCTTTCACTGTTGCAGATATTTGATTTTAAATACTTAACCAAAGACTAACAGATTTTAAAATGAAAATGAGATATGAAATCCATACAGATGAAAACATCTGCAGTTCCATTAAAGAACGAAAACACAGTCAGTACCATGTTCACTACGACACCAATCACTACCTAGCCATGCTACAAGTACCACAATCCGAAACAAGGGGAAGGGACTTACTTTGACTAGGATTGGGATATAAAACAGAATCCCAGAAAGCTCACTAAGCCATATGCAACTCTTAAGCACCACCTGCTCAATGGCATTTCATGTCTGTAAAACACGAGCAGTGTGCTGCAACATTGTCGGGGTAAATACATTAGATACTGTACTCATGTGAATGCTAAACAAAAAAAAAAAAACCCAACAAATATAGAAACAAGAACAGCTGATGCAGAAGAGCAATTCCTGTCTTCCTGAGCAGCTAACACTGCCAACTGAATCTTCCACACAAGCACAGACATAAGGACGTCAGTGCTGGCAGCCTGCTGCCAGTTTACCTACAGAAGACCGGAGACTGAGCCACCTCATTCAAGATGAGGGGCTTCCAGGGCTGAGGAGCATCACACGGGTAAGATAAAGCTTTGTACTTCCATTCCCTGAGGTACCGCCTGTTCTCTACAGATACAAATTCAGCTGCTGGGCCTGTCAAGATAGCATCTTCTGCAATATTCGAGGCACATAAATTTGGAATGCAGAAGGTATTTCTTCTTCACTTGCAAAGGGCATGCAGTCCACATCTCCCCGCACACCTGAGTCAAAATGACAGATACAAAGGTAAATTAAAAATGAAAAATGTAAGACTATTTTGAGGGTTTAAGCACTATGCAAAATATCTAATTGATTTCAGTAGTGTTTGAACACTTAGCAAATTGTGGTGCTCACCATCTTGATTATCTGCATACATGAACCACTAAGGACCTGAGTAATCCAGTTAGAGTATCCAACACAGTAATTTGCTGCAATTAACTACTTCAAAGGTGACCTTTATTGAACTATCTTAAAAATACGCAGGATTCTTATTTAAGCACTAAACAAAATATTTCACATGTCAAGTTATTTTCCTTTATTTCAGACTTTTGCAGCACAAAGCAACAGCAGAGGAAATGGGGAAAACATGCTCACACACCCCAGCACCGGCAGGAACTGGCTGGTGGCGATCACCTCCCTGTACTTGCAAAGGCCACAGCTACCCATACGGGTCACCCCACTCCTTGTGTGATGGCAGGATCTTTATCAGACTGGCCAGGCCAGTTGCACTGACAATCCACCCCAGTACCAGAGACAGTCTGATGCAGAAAGCAGTCCTGCTAACTCTGCTGTCAACTTTACCACCACTTTTATTCCCCAGGGCAGCAAATTTCAAATTCAGATTGGCGCCCTTCAAGCTACAGCACGCTAAATTACCAGGAATTGGTTAAGCACTGTCTCTCCACTTGGCAAGCATTCATTACCTACAAGGTATTTATTCTTCAGAGTCAGTCCAAAGGGAAATTCAGGAACAGGAGATCTTAGAAGAGGAGTCCCTAGCACTGCACCTATTTTACAGAAGATCTTATAGCTCCATCTAGCTCTGCACGAAGGAAATCACTGAGGCACCTAAGAAACTGCAACCCCAAAACCAAGAAATCCCAGCCACCTCTCACACATAATGACGTCGGATAACACTAGCTGCAGATACACAAGTTCTTAACAGGCACAGTAGCGACCCTTTTCAAAAGGTAAAGAATTTCATCTACTTTCGTACACAGTACTCCACTGTAACCACCCCTGCCGAGTTACACAGCAGATGAAACAGAGGGGTTATGGAGGACTTGTTGCTTCTTGATCTAAACCACCTGGCTTTGCCTCGCTCTTTCGCAGGCATTACAGCTACAAGGTGCCACCAGAGGCAGCGGACGAAGGCTCCCATGCAGGGGCATGGAAGCAAAGCTGGACCTGGCGAGCACAGGGCTGCTGCAGCTGCCGAGGAACTCCCAGAGCAGGGGCCTGCAGCTGCCAAGGGGTTCCAACAGCCCTACAAAGAGGGTCCCTCACCAGAGGGCAAACACTGAAAATGACACTTGTCAAACACTGTTAAACAAAGGGACATGCGCTTATCCCAGGACACAAGGACCAGGTCATAATCCCCTCTCTGAGCAAAGGTTCACCCTTTTGTGGCTGCACTGATCCACAGCTTCTGAGACATATCTGAAGTAGCATCACCAACTCTTTGGAGTGAAAACATGCAACACCTGAATCATAGAATCATATACTTAAGAATATTTATAAAATACATTCTGTCAGCATTTTTCCTCAATTTATGCTGGTGCTCATTTAACAGCATAACTTCAGTTGTTCAAGTTTTCCTATTAAAGATTCTTCAACAAGTCATCACAGTGTGCACTTGTGTCAACTTTTCCTACAGCAAGGAAAACTACACCCATTTCATAAACCAAGGGCTCCAACTCAACATCAGAATAAAATACTAAGTAAGATTAGCCTGTTTAAAAAAAAAAAAAAAGCAACAAAGCAACAGAACCCTGGTAAGTTTTGGATTACACATTGTAGATAAACAGACTCTGCCAACTACACAGCAAACAATAGGTTCAGGCACTATTCATATACAAAATTAAATCTCTTTTTTATTCTGATGGGCTCTTTTTAAAAAAAAATAAATAAATAAATTACAGAGTCTACATTTTGAGCAAATCTCCAAAAAGCATCACACAGTACAATTGCTATTAAGCCTTAACAAAAACAACAACAACAAAAACCAGAACTATTAGAGGATACGTCTCCAATACAGAAACACTCACTTCCTGGAGACAGAAGAGTTTTCTCTGAACTTCCACCTCAGTTTCCAGCATTTCAGCTGTTCTCTGGAGCTTGTCTTGAAAGCAGAGCCACCACCCCACCAGGAGATGGCCACTGCAGAAGGGAGCTGGCTCACCCAGAGACGTGATCCTGCTGGGCGGCACGAAGCTTGCTGCAGAGCAGCGGCACAAGCCGCTGAACCACACCAGTGTTCGGATGCCCTGACACCACTGCCACATGGCAGCAGCAGAAAAGGCTGCAGGAAGACTGCCAGGATACTGGGTAGGAAGGGACCTCTTGGATCACTGGAGCTTCATGCCTTATTTTACATCATCAGCAAAGAGACTCTGCCCAAAAATTCGTGGGGAAAACAAATCTCCTTCCTGCACATGCAGTGGAGATGTAGCAAGTCTCTGAGGTGTGCTCCTGAACAGTCCTTGGGAGGAGGAATCACGCTTCAAGATCCGAGCTTAGCTAAACCCAACAGAAGAAATGATCTTCACTAATACTGAGAACACCACTGATTTCTATAGCACTGCAGAGCTCTCATCCAGGCATCTGTTGTGAATTTAACAAGGAGCGGTGCTCTCACCAACACCGCCTGGGCAGAGCAGCAGCAGTTTTGCCGTCACAAGGCCACTGCCCACAAAGCACCACTTCAGCAGCACTGCAGAAAGCACGCAAGAGTTTCAGGGTCCCAGAGGGATCCCATAAGCACCTAAATGTTCAGCTCATCTGTCTCATTTGTCAGAAGATCTTATCACAGATGAAAGCTATTCTGCAAGCAAAGCTGAACTAAAAATCTGCTGGCAATGGAGGCTGTTTCATACCCAGAACCGTTATACTCATCTACACACAGCAATACACAGCAATCACAGGACGCGGAAGGGGGGAAATCTGACCTCACTGTATTATCTGCACCCTTTGTAACAGCAGCAGCAGCAGCAAACTGAATCTGCTGTTCAAAAAATTCTGATCTGTGACCATTATCCTTGGCCAATTACACAACAACTCCCTCAAAAATCTTTGTAGCCTGGTACTACACATTTGGTTGTGACGTCTTAAATTCTCCAATTAAATTTAATTTTCTATAGTTATCAGTAGTGTAAAAAAGAATACAATTTTCTTTTTAATCTTCCGTATTTAGCACCTCAAAAATGCAGAAAGCTTCCCTGAGATCTAAAATAAACACCTTGCTCTGCCACAGTTCTCAATTTCTGTTGCTATTCTCATGACTCTTCAAGTCCTGTGCATTGCTTCTTGTGTAAGAGTAGCAGTTTGCACAAACTAGAAAAAAAAAACATATCATTCAGCAATTTCTCGTCCAACAGTCTGTGGCATCTTGCAGCATCATTGCCTTCCTTTCTGCTACATGCTAGCACACTAGCCTTAGCATGTCTCTCTTCTGCTCACCCTGCAGCCACGCTGACCCTCTCCTCCACCTCTGTGCACTCCACAAACCCTTCAGAGATGACAACATTGTTCAAACGCAGCCCAGATCAAATAGCCAATTTATTTTTGAAAAAAATAAATGCACTGAAAACCTTTATGATTTTCATAATGACATAGATCAAAAGAACATAGCTTCTTTTCTTCCTTTTTTTTTTTTTTTTTTTAAAAATAAGGACAAATATTTGACTGAAACTACCATTGAGGTTTAATGCACATTTTACCAAAACAAGCATCTTTTGCTTAAGAACTAACTGGACACTGACACCACCATAAATCTTGACTCAGGTTGGACTGTGTTAGGCTCCATGTTAATCCGCTTAAAATTCCTAACTTTAAAGAATGCACAAGGGCTGCATTACAGGCTTATAACAGAGTTAAGCTTGAGAGCTTCTATTAATACCCTCCCTAAGGCTACCCGGAAACTCCCTGAAGCAAGTAAATTTTTGGCTTTTCTGTGGATTATGCTCTAGGGTAGTTTGCTCTAGCTCCCAAAGGCAAGGGGTTTATCTCACGTCTGCATCAACAGCCCGTCTCCTCCTGAGGGCTCATTGCCTGAGATGCTCATCAGGAGTCACAGAGTAAGCGAACAGCAGCAAAAAATCTGGAATTCTGCCCTGTTCACTCTTCATATCCCCCACATAAATTAAGTTTTAACTGACTGTCAAGCATCTGATTCAGTTGTGAGAAATAACAGTTTTATCTGCCTAAATTCCAGACACTCAAGAGCATAACTGAAGCCCTTAGAAAAAAAAAGTGGTAATGTGCCGTAATGGATCCACGATAACTGTGACTACGCACTGCTAGCGTGTTAATGTGTTTCCTGACTCTGGAAGGGCAGGAGCAAAATCAAGTTTATTTTCTTTAACCATAACCTTTTGCTCTTCTTTGTTTACATCCTGTGTTTCTTCTACGTAACAACTGCAAAATCTGGAATTTAATCAAGCAAGTTGCTGTGGGATACCCAACTCTAAACAAACCTGACAACATAACTTTCTTTTTGATTGCTCAGGTCGCTGCCTGAACTGCTGAGAGTTAGTGAAAACAGCTCCAAGACGATTTATTTCAGTAGGGTTGTTGGTGAAGTTCAGAGAAACCAGACAGAGATGGCTTCCAAGGGCTGTAAATAAAGCAAGGGAGCACAGCCTCACACGCAGGGCGTCAGCCGGGCCAGGAGACCCGCCAGCGGGCAGCTCAGCCACCACCCGGGGAGGTTCCATCAGGCAAAGCTGTGCTCAGTAGCCGGACAGTAGAACAAGGCGAGGCAGAGACGACATGCTTCGAACACAGCACAGTTGTTGAAGCGCTCTGAACCAAACTGGTGTCCCCAGGTAGAACTCCATTCATTTCCACCAAGCAACGTTTCTCAGGTTCAGCTGAGCAGCTCCCTGCAGTCAGCAGCAAGTCAGCTTCCAGCCGCCACTTTGCGCGAGGGCAGCTCTAGGCAGCTTGTTGTTCCTTGGTTTGTTGTTGGGGTTGTTTTCTTTTGGTTTTAAGCTGAATACTGGTATTTACAAGTTTTCTTGCCTAATGGGTTAGTGCCATGTTATGTTAAAGAGCTCAGGTTTGTATCAGACTTCTCAGTATTTTTTTCAGGAATAAAATTACGTTGGCACCATGTCAAAACTTGGCCAGACTTTTTTATTCTCATAATAACTGAGATATTAGAATTGCACTCACAACACAAAGAATTTGCTGCTACGGACCACTGGCTCTGTGGTCCGTACACAGAGTTTTAGGGAACCTACAGAACTGTGCACTTGGTCCTCTGAAGTCCATTTCGAAAATGATTTTGCACCAGAACTATTAAGATACATAACATACAAGTTTCCTTCACTTACACCACAATTACACTGAATTTATCTGGGTGATGAAACGTTTTTCAGTGTTTTACTATTTGCACATCTATCTTTTCCAATAAGAAATCAGTAAGTGCAATGAAAGGCGAGATGTGAAGCAGCAGTCTAGGCACTGAAGGAGCAGCCTACGCACGCTAAGTTTTACTCTTCTTTCTTCTTACCTGGTAACTGCAGTGTTAAATGGTATGTGTTTTAAAAACAGCCAGCTCTCCCCAAAGAATTCACAATTTCTAAACAGTGTGTTGCTGATTTATAGCCTGACTGAAACAAAGAATCATCAGGACTTCTATATATCCACTATTTAGTAACATTAACAGTGTCAGGAAAGTATCAACATCTCCGCATGCACTGTGCAGTTTAGTCTTTGCACTTTAGGTGCCTACATACACATATATTCTTTAATACAATTCACATTTACTGTTTCCTTTCTTGAATAAGAACAAGGAAAACCCCCCACACATTTTAAGAGGTGATTACTTCCTTAATATTTCTATTTATAGTGATTTTGGAAATTCCATGCTATTTAAGACAAGCCCAGTTACCTGTCACAGGGAAGCTGCTGACTGAACCACCTCAGCCCACCTAAGCCCTTGTAGCGTCTGCTCCCCCGGGAAGCAGTTACACAGAGCACGCTGCAGGAAAGCACCTCCAACAGCCCTTGTAACCTAAGGAAAACAGCTTACGGAAATCCCATGGAAGGTGCATACCAGATGCACATGATCTCCCTTTCCAGACACTGGTACCGGAGGTCACCCAGCAGACCAGCTCCGCACAGAACAGCACTCATGAGGTAGTACTAAGGATCAGCCTTGGACCAGCCATCACCAGCACCATGGTGGCTGGAACACCGTCCTGGGGCATCGTTTTCCACAATGAAGAGCACCACTTCGCTCTAACAGTCCTCAACAAATTTATCAAACTGAAGCCCTGCCAAACAAGCGACTGCTGACGTGATCTCAGGGGGAAGACCGCAGCACAACTGCGGGTAAAGAGCAGACTGCAGTAACAGAACGATTCTAAATGAGTACTTCAGCATGTGAAACCCTTCAACTCATGTTTTTCTTAAAATCTTCTTAATTCTGCTTTCTAAAGGAATATTTGTGAGACTTAGTTGCTTCATTTAGATTAATCCAGAATGTTCACAGTGAAATTAAATTATATGCACAATTTAAATAAGTTAGCACTTAAAAATGGAATAATTAGAACTTTTACACAATTAAGAATGCAGACACTCCAGGGACCTGCCTGTCTGCAAAATTACTACTTGTCCCTGCTACATTAAGGCACAAGCCGAAGGTAAATTGACTTCACCCTCTGGGAAATGTAATGATCCCCAGAAATCTTCTGCTTAGATTGAAGTCAACTGTCAAGCACTAATTTCTTACTCTTGAAAAGGGGTTCTGCTTCAGCTTCCCCTTTCTCTGTTCTGCTCTGATCATCTTCTGACAAGTTAATTCGCAAGACTTCAGTTTTAAAAACAATGTGTCTGGGTCAGAGTGCTACAAGAATTTGCCAGGTTCAAAGAATTCTGTATTAAAAGTGACTTTTTAATGTCACTACCCTCAGTTTGCAAGAGTGCAACTAAAGCTCGAAAAGAGAGATTTTCCTTTTTTACTTTAAGGATGGCAGTTGCAAAAATTAACGGCAATTTTGCACAACAGAACATAAGGATTATGAGAACTGTAGGGACAGCGCTGTCACCTAACAGCAGCAGCAATGCCAAGCAAAAGATCCGCTGAAGTTTCAGAGGCATCTCAGCAGAATTCAGAAGAGTTCACAGCTGCTAAACATTTGCAACTTTGAATGCTGTGTTTTCATTCACTGTTGCCAGCTTATTATTTTCATAACCACTGTTTTACCAGTGGTTAAAAGAATAAAGAAATTTAGTTCAGGTTCACTGTCTGCTGACTGTGTTTGTCAGACTGTCAAAAAGGATGTCGAATGTAACAGGAGACAGAAAGCACACTGGGAACACTTACATAGGAGCAACTGAAGTGAAATTTCCAATTCGTTTCACACATAAATCCTTTATTCAAAGTCAATCTAATCAAACTGTTCCAAAACTGAGCTTAGTGCTACACTTTAAGATTGCAGGTTCTATTCCAACTTTTCAAAACAATATGGTTAAAAAATAATCAAATTACTTCATAATTTCTACTTGCTCTATGGTACAAATAATGGGGGTCACCTGGCAACAAAACCTCCACGGAAATGTAGTACTTTCTCTTCATGACCCAAGGTCATGGAAGTCCTCTCCATCCCAATGATAACTTGTGTTTCTGACTTGCAAGCGCAGCTTCAACTTGGAAACCGAGATGTCAAAACCTACTCGAGAGGTGAGGTGCTGGATGTGTCCTTGCTCGCACGCACCGCACCTAGGCGTCACATTCTGAGTTAACTGAAATAAGACTGTACCTTTTCAATTGCAGCTTCAAATTCAGCTAGCGCTGGTATGTATGTACATCTGGATTTGCACTGCGTAGATCCTAAGAGAAGCCAGAAACACACCTACAGGTAGCTCGGTGAAGCAGAACTGATGCTCAGAGCCCTGCCCCCACGAGGTCCAGTGGCTGCGGCTCTCAGCCCGTGCTGAAGAGGGGCAGCAGGCTGCAGGCCCTGCTCTGAGCCCGGGACTTGTGCAGTCCCAGGGGACCCCACACCAGCCATCTCCGAGCCAGTCCTGCCTTGCTTCACACACATGGCAACAGGAAACCCCCATGTCCACACACAGCCTTGTCCCAAGCCACCAAACTGGACAGCAAAATTCTAAGAGATTATTGCTCCTCCACAGCCAACTGCACTATTAGTATGGAGCCAACAGGATCAGAAGAAATCCTTCTTGAGACCTAAACACATAAGAGCCCTTCTTAAGGGGTTTTAAGAAGCTTCATTAAATCTTTAATTAACTTTAAAATAAATCTGTAATTTGAGCTATCCAACATTATTCCTTTTACATCTGCCCAAAGTACTTATTTTTTAAAGGCATTTGCTCATCCTATCTAAACTAAGGAGATCACTACAACTCACGCTGAAAAAGGCTTCCTTCACTAACGAGTACCTCTCAGCAGCTTCAAGCGTCGCAACACCACGAGGTCCCGAGAACACACTCCAGGAGTCACCGAGTGGGCAGCCCAGCCCCATCGACTCCAGCCCAGCCAGGCTGCTCCCGTCTTCCCCGGGTAAAGCAAGGGCAACTGTGCCTACTTGCTGAAGAGTGGCTCAAGCACTCCTCATCTGAAGCTTCTCCTGCATCTTAGCTCTGTTTCATCTCCTGACATCTCTGTTGCTGTAGCATGGTGGGTTCCTTCCCACAGAGGAACGACACAGCCTTTTCCTTTTTGGTTGTGTTCCTTTTTTTCTTTTTGGACAGTCCATCAGGCAGCATCAAACCACACACGGTCTGTGCACATTGCTGCTAAGTGACCCGATATATCCCAGTGTCATGTGGTGATGCTATTCCCACACACACGACAGAAACAATATTTTTAACTACTCAGAGCAAGGTTTTATTAGTTTGGTGAACAATTACTCTATCATATTAATCAAATGAGAAGGAAGAGCAAAACAGCTGCCACTTGATCACTTTTTTTTTTTTCCTTTTTCTCAAAGTCTCCCATCAGTAACCCATCATACAATTTAAAATAATTCTCCACACAAGCTGTCAATAGATCACACTATCTCAGGTGTTATGATTCAATTATGTCAGTTTAAGAAAATATTGCTTAGGTTTATTCTTAAAGCAAAGAAGGTAAAACAACGAGATCTATTTCTAATTTCACAGGATGTAAATCAGAAACAAGCCTTTAGACTTCTTATTTCTCTGCTGACATTGACAGAATGTTTAAAAACTAACTAGCCACCCAGAGGTTCTGACTCCTGCTTTATAACTCCAGAGGCTAAATTTAAAAGGCCATGAGAAAAATAAACACTGTTATTTACATTTCTGAATTATGCTGATCGTGGCAAGGAATCTCTTGGTAACGCTGGCAACAAACCATAAAACTTTTTGAAGTAATAATTTCAAAGTATTTTCTGTCTTCACAGTGAGTTATTCTGATATTAAATTTCCTATGAAATTAACATGACCTCTGGAAATGCAGCATCTTAAATTTTATTACTTCAGTTACTTAAATTCCATATACCCTGCTATGCTTTATGCATTATTCCTAACAACCGCAGAATATTAGAAAGTTGACTTCTAAAATTACTTTTATTATTAATGTTACTCCACTAAAAACAAAAGGTATTTAAGTGCAAACAAGGTTCTCTGTACAGATCTATCTCCCTAAAAAGCCTGCAACAGATGGGTAAACCCAGGCATGGCCCTTTCACCCCACGTAGCGTGGCACAGCACCACCAGCACCAGGCCTGCAGCACCGAGCCCCCCCCACACCCCTACCTGCAGGAGGGGGGAGCCCATGGAAGCCTGGCCTCACGTCACGTGCTAAGGAGGTCACTTGTATGGAAGTACTGACTGCCAGTTAGTCTCTTAAAACTCAAAATAAAAGCTCTGATGGATAGAAATGCCACCCCTTCTTCAGCTACCTAGACACGTGCACAGCACAGCTCCCTCACTGACACCAACCCGGCGCTGCCACTGAGTGCCTGGCACACCCCAGCTGCAGGCGCGTTGAGGCTATTGCTGGCATTACAGGCATGCTGCTGCTGCAACTGTGCTGTTAAACCTGCCCAAATTTCCCAAGCTAACAGTTACAGCGCCATGGGGTCTTAACACCAGTCACACCAAAAATACCCGATTCTCAGACAACTCTTCCAAGCAGAAGCAGCAGACTGAAATCTAATGAGCGAAAGCTAAAACAAGGCAGTGAATTCAGGAGCCACAGGAACTCAGGCTCAAGAGTGCTCTCACTGGAATAAACGCAGCTGGACCCACGCTTAACGCAATGCTGACATGTCTGCTGGACGCAGACTATGGCTTACAATCGGAGTAAGTTTTACGACTGAGCTTTGAGGCTGCTAACAAACATGCCAGATTTACCTAACCCTATCCAAAAAGCCCTTCACAGCTGAGCACTGGACAGCTTTTTAAGGTTGTCTGTTCTGTACTGTGGAGCATGGGGTTAACCTAAGAACTAAGTGACCTACCAGCTTCAGTAAGTATTCAGAGGAGACAGGCTAAAATGTTCAGCGTACATTCAGAAACACAGGCAAGCTTAACAGCAATGACTATTTGATCTCTAATTTCCGTTTAAAGCACTACTGACATATTTTCAGAGCAAGGTTTACTTTTTCCTTGCCAAGCCTGACATATGCATTATGGGCCTTAACCCAATTAGTTGGGAACTGATTTGTCTACTTAACGTACAGGTGAAAACCAGAAATGCCTTTGCAGCTACTGACCAGGACACAGACCTAGAGGAGGGCTCTAGCCAGCATGGCCACTTAACTTGTTTCCTCCCCCACACAGCACTAAGGGACTTACCGCCAGCCCTCCAATCCAATCGCCTCCCATGCAGCACTGCTGCCCTGCCTAAATCAATTTTTATCTCTCACTGAGTCTGAAACTCATGCTCTTCACTGAAGCATTTAATTCAATGCGAGTGTTAACGCCGATCTGGAGGGAGCAGGGCAGCAGGGAAGGAAGAGCATCGCTGGCAAAGCACCAGGTTACTTATCAGCAGAAGAGGAAATAGAAGCTTGTCATACAGCAAAGCTTTTCGGAACAGGAGTGAGCTGTTTTCACTGCATTCTCCCAACACGCCAAAAACACACACAAGGAAGGTAGGTACAAGTGGATTTTGACCGATTGCAAAGCTTTCCCCACCACCTAACAAAGGACAGACTATTTTATTATTTTTCGCCTTCATCTTGGGGCAATATGATTTGAGATGGCATAACAGAGTACAAACACACATAGCCTCAGCAAGTAAAACCGAGGATGTCTCAACACCTCAGAGTGGAACACCGGACACACCAAGTCATGAAGAAAACCTGTAGTGGGCCTTACAGGGAAAAAAAAAAAATCTACACTTTAATTGAACATTTGCCAGTGGCACAAAAATCTAGCACTTCTGAGTACACAGACATTGTC
>VXAV01006661.1:37939-54048 GCA_013399715.1 Alectura lathami | reverse complement strand
AAAACCCTTGAGATAGTATCCTTTTAAATTAATCAGCAGTTTTTAACGATTCTCTAGCAACCTGTAATTAACCATTAAGCCACACTATTATACAGAGCAATTCCCTTATCAGAGGGCCGTTTCCTTGCAGCAATGCTGGCAAAATTTTTCCTCCAGCTTCCAAAAGGAGCACACTGTACCTAGCTACAATGGGCATTGGTAACCCAAAAACTGCTGAAGTAACAAACCCAGCAAAATGTCAACAAAGGAAAAGGGAAAAACTGAGCTGATATTGAAATTACAGAAAGAAACCTGTAAGGTATTGTAATTATTTTTAAAGCCACTGCAGCAAGGACACTAACAAAGGTTTTCTCATGCATGCACTCACTTCTCCAGTATTCTGAGTGAGCACTATGGCTATCCTCACCTACAAATTCTCCTCAGTTCCAGTAAGTCACATCACAATACATCTATTTTACATTATTTCAAGGTTTTTTTTTTTAATTAATTGCAGGATTTCTCCTTGTTCCTCAAAAACATGACAATGTGCAAAACATTACACTGTTTTTTGTTTGATTTTTTTTTGTTGTTGTTGTTGTCCTAAAAGCAAGATTAATGAAATCATCACTTACATTACTTTAATAAAAAGGTGGAGGACCAAGCATTTAATTATTACATTTGGATTACATACATCCAAACACAGATGCCTTGTACATACACAAGGAAGTTTGCTAAAATGTTAGCAGTATCTTTTAACACATTCCTATTTCAAGGGCATTACAGCAGCAGCCCCTTTTCCCACTCGTCTGTAGGAAGCATGAGTTTCAGACAACGCATCTGTAAGCTGGCCCGTTTCTCAGCCTGACCTTGCAGTCTCCATGTGCGCGTGGAAGGATGCAGTCTAGAGAAGCATAAATATTTCAGTAAACTCTAGGCTACATTACATGCATCACCAGTCATCCAGGAGTGGAGCTGCAGATAGCTATCTGCAAACCTGTCCTCTGATGTGAGCAGAGGCTCACCCAGCTCCCACCAAGCTCCAGCCTTTCCCAAGCATGTAATGACCCCACTACGTCACCTGATGTCTGCGTGTTCTGTCACAACACACCCTTGTGTGTCATGAAGCTTACGAAGTTCTGAATCTGGTCCTGGAAGTATACCTGCCTCGTTAGTCTTTTTTGCTCTACAGACTAAAATGACGAAAACCAGTTATTAAATGCAAGACAGAGATGCTGTGAAATTAGACATCAAGCCTTCATTTTTATTGCCTGATTACATTGAGTACACACTGCTCAGACAGCTCTAGATAGCTTTGTTTCTAACATGAACGTGCTTGTTTTGAAGATAAGCCTGCCCTCTCTTCTAAAGACGTACATAAAGCAAATATTGGGTACTTAAATACAAGCCAATAGATTATTTCTAGTTTGCTGGTTAGAGAGGAAAAGATCCAAAAGTCTTTTATCAAGTAATATGGAAACAATTCTCAATTCCACTTATATTCACCTCCGCACAATCTGTCCTGCTGCACTGCCACACCTGAGCTGTTCACCTTTTCTTCCTGCCTAAGTAACACCAGGAGTTCTGGGAAATGACCTGGTGCGTGCATGTGAGTTGCAAAGTTCTGGGTCACTCTGTGACAAGACACTTTACACATTTTATAGAAAGCAAAAGAAAACACATAATTCACTGGAGATGTTTTGCTTTTTTTTTCCTCTGGAGTTATTTATTGCCTATGTAAATTGCTCCCAGAGATAGCATTATTGAATTGTTCAAACAGTAATATCTAGTATTCTCACACAGCACAACTCAGCCACAATGCTCCCTGGCCTGTTGAAATGCAGATAATCAGTACATCTCCAAGAAGGACACAAATATATTCATATTGGACCAGATATTACACAGACATAGAATTATTTCTTTCATTATTAGCTTTCTGTTGCCTGAGGACAACCTTCAGGAGTTCTTTCTACGCCTTTCTTCCTCTTCTTCTGGGAGAAAATACAACCTTTCAGCATTTTTGTTTTCAAAAGAAACAGAAGACTAAGAAAAATGGACACATTTGGAAGAACACTCCTGCCATAAATCTGAAGTTATCCATGTTTTGCAGCCAAGCAGCTGACAGGGTAGAGGAGGTGAGACTACATCCGTACCGCCTGCTGCTGGTCCATCCCTAGTGTACGAGTGTCACAGCATTACAGTCAGCAACACCAATCTCCCCTTCTCCTAATCTTTGTGCACTAGCGCTGTGCTTCAAAGCCCAATGTAGAAAATGAAGTTTCCCACGGAATAGTTAGGTATTTCAGTCCAAAAATAGTAAGCCATTTCTCCACAAGGAGGTATAGGTTTCAGAGCAAGTCTGCAGTTTCAGGCTATTTGAGTACTTGCAGCATGATGGAAGGGACATTTCCTTATACAGATAAAACATGGAATGTTTCCAGGCTTTACAGATTTTTCCAAAGTGGAGAAATCCTATAGGAAATGCAAAAGCAATCAGCTGTTTTGTTTCATAAAACAATTTAATTTGAAAAGCGTGACATTGTAACATGAGTATTCCTGAGCTTTGCTTACACAGCTGCTGAGTCACTGAGCCACTGTTGCAAGAGTTTTGGTCTGTAACAGGTTCATACTGGGCTTTCCTTTACGATAAATTCAATTAACCACAAGCAACCCAAAGGAATCTTATGTGGAGTGCACACACACGGGCATACTAAAAAGAGAGCAGCACAATTCACAGTTCAGCTATTTCAGACAGGCAATAACGAACAAAAGATCATGAAAAGAACTTCTCAGGGACAGCAAGAACCACCAAGCAACTTCACCCAGCATCCTGAGGCACTGACTTGCAGTAGGAGAGCTCACAAGAGAACAGTCATATGGAAGAGCTTTTAAACCTCGTTTCATTGTGCTATTTAAATATGATCCTAGGATTAAATCCTTGGATTTTATATTCACTCGCATTCAAGTTCGGTGAAACAGCAATTTCCTGCCAGTCTCATGAAATATCGTCTGCAGGTTTTCTTACAGAAGAGGCAGACAAGGAATTCTCAGGCTCTCTTGCCAGTACTGTAAGGCTGGCAGACTACAGGAATAAAGGGCTGATTTGTAGCACAGTAATAACAACAGTCTTAAAGCTAAACGAGTGCAATGCGCTTGTCATCCCCCTCTTTGTTCAGAAGTGTTTTAAACCACTTCATTAATAACCTAAATCAATGAAGGCTGTATAAACTGAAGAAATGCTTTCTTTAAGCAGGCATTCTTCAGACACTTAATCTGGACACATGCTGAGACGAGCCAGGTGGTACCTTTGTGAGTGGGAATGAGGAGACGAGCAAAGCCAGCCAGCAGCTCAGAGAGGTTACCAGCAGGTACGGGCACTGGCACGCCAGCACCTCCTCCCCAGCGGCAGCACGTGCCCGCTGTCAAACAACATCTCCCAGAGCTGCAATTAAACCCCACATCTACTAGGGAAGACCAAAGCTATGAACTACTTCATTGCTAATTTCTAAAGCTCATGGAAATTAATTTGAAGGATGAAATTAATTAAGAGCAACCCAAACATCAGTTAGCTTCTGTACAGAAGAGATCAAAGACCTTCATTAGCTCACTGTTTTCCTTGAAAGTTTTTAAGAAATCTCTCTCACAAATAACCCAAGTTCAGCATAATACAAATCAGCCTTTGTAGCAAATCCCAATTAGGGGTCAGAAGTGCCTCCTGACAGCTCTTTCAGCTACAAGTGTTGAGTCAACAGCTTAACAGACTGCATCAGGCCAACAGCACGTGGTACCCCAAAGGAGCAGCAGGAAAAGCGATCAAGCAACACCAGGGTATCTAAAAGGAGGAAGAAAGAAGAAAAGGCTTATTTCTGCCTCAAAGGAGTTCGACAACTCAGCAACACTTTCTTCATCTGACCTGCAGATGAAAGGAGCGTCTGTAGAGGGAACGTAGGGAAAAAACTGCATCACTACATGTGAACAGTTTCCATTACGCATCTTCAAGCACTGGAGTTAAGAAACCATTCCATTCTACAGGGTTGCCCATACTAAACTAACAAACAAAACCAACACACTACAAAAACAACAAAAACACCCACACGCTAGAGACATCTTGGCAAAACCTGCAAATGAAAAATATGGCGATGCCCTTCTCATTTTATCTGAAAGAACCTCCCCTTAGCACCAAATATACTGCTCAAGGCTAAGAAAGTCCACACAGAACAAGACAAAAAACCCACAATGACAAAAAATAACGTCCCAAATGGATTAAGCAGCTCCATTTGGCTAAAGGCTGACTTGTTTCTCTAAACCACATTACTCGAGGTGCAAGTGTGTGTGCGTGATCCGTAAATGTAAACTGCTGATCATTTCTACTGCTCAAATTCAAGATTTCTGTACAAGGAATACAAAAACTATTTTCATATCTAATTCCAGCGAACCCTGAAAAGCCAGAAGGTTAACACAAAGAACTCTAGAAGACCAGACATCTCCTCATCCACACGGCCTCTTCAGGTGTAAGAAAGCTAGCAGCCACACACTGGCATGGACCGTCCGGAGGACTCTTTCTGGTGGTTTGGGTTTCAGCAGACAGAACTGCAGGGAGAAGTGACTGTCATCTAAATCTATTATTTATATATTATAAATGGTCTATTATAACACACACACACTAGTTTGTGTCAAGAACTGCTCCAGATGCATGCGCTGACATTCACAATCATGTGTGCCTACCGCAAGGCTGACTGCACTGAGTGAGCAGGTCGGCAGAGCACCACGCTCCTAACGAGCGTATGTACACAGCTCTGGTGCGCGTCTGACTGCTTGATGGCCTCATCAGGGGAGAAATGAGGGAGAGGTGGGAATATTTCCAAGTCCTGAAGTTATTTAATAGATCAAAACCCAAAATAAAATCGAAAAAACATGTATTTTGTGCAGGGACAGTCCTTCCCGTAAATACACACGGCACCAGTTATCCTTCAGACCCAGTTCTCAGACCAACAGTATTGCTGTTTAACAGGGGAAAGGATAAGTAATTTCCATACTAAGTGCACATTTGCGCTGCTACTGAGAGCGGAATAAAATCAGAAAAGCCCAAAGGCAAATATCCCACAAACAGACATTAAGGTCTATAGCAACCTGTAAGCCCCTGGACACGACGAACCCCTCCTACCCTGTATTTCAACCTGGTGAAGGCACCCATGCGATTATTGTTGTTTCTGATTTTTTTTTTCCCACCCCCTTTAGTGGAACTGGGTAACAGGAAAGGGTTTAACCCACTGCTTTCTAGTCAGGAATGACAACAGTGGGCCCAAAGTTATGCTCCTCTGTAATCCGTGTCTTCATTGTGAGGAAGCAGCTCCTCTGTGCCAGAAAGCACATTTCACCCCAGCTGCCCCAAAGCAGTCAGACTAATAGGAAAATCCACCACCCTCACAGCTTCCTGCCCTTCGGCAGGCAAATGTGACTGTGCCTCCTTCAGCATGGACCCAGGACAATGTTTATTTGAAGAAAAAAAAATAAAAATAAAGGCTTAAACCTTGACACAAAGCAAGGCTATTTAGCATTACACTTTTAATACCTTCCAGGATAAAAGAAAACATGCCACAGTTCTGGACCTCAAAACTGAAAAAAAAAAAAAAAAGAAAAAAAATGAGAATGAGCATAAGACCACTGTGTACAAAACAGCTGACAGTAAGGTATCAAAACTTCTTCCTACGACAAACAGAGGCTTCTTTCACTCATAATGTGCATCACCTTTCCAGTTCTCTCACTCCTGTCCTAAAAGTAATATGCTTTAAGAAAAGTTACCACTATTACAGAATTCTGACTAAACACTGGAATAAAATAAGCTTCTTAATTTCAAGTGTAAAATCCTTACATCACCTGCTTTACACAAAAAGAAAAATTGCTTATAGACGATGTACCCAATATAAACTCCCAAGAGAAACCACACGACTGCCTTCACTAGGAATTTCATTATCCGTATGTATTGTTGCCGCAGCAGAAAACTCTCCACATGGCCTGATTTAAAACCGTAGCAGATTTTTGACAAATACCCTCCAATCTAGATCAATTTTTCCACACCCATCCTGAAACATTTTGGAAAGCTGGCCCACCAAGAGCGAATTCCTTCCCTTCTGAAACATGCCCTTTCACCAGATCTCTTAAGTACAGACAAACAAGATGTGGAAAACAAATTAATTTTGTGGTTACAACAAATTCTGGTATACAGATTTCTTCCTATATTCTGGTGTTCCTTTGCAACCCTGAATGCTCAAAAATCAGGGAACAAAAACAAAGCCTGTGAGTTTCAAGTCTGAACCCGTGATCCAAGTAAGGGAGCTGGCAAATAAAAGCTGAAGATGATTTACAGACAGGCGTTCCCTGAATTTCCATTCCCAATACAGGCACAAGAGCAGTCTGGGATGCTTTCAGGGAAGCCAAATAGACCACAGCTCAGTTAAAACCCCGACATTTCAACACACTTCATTGTCTCTACCAACTGCCTAGGAGACATTTGCAACCCTACTGTAATCTGAAAAATAAGTTTTGTTTGCATTAAAATGATAAGTAGACAAAATATAAAACCAATTGTTTGCACGCTACTGTACAAAAAGTTATCTGAAAGGCTTTCTGTTTTCCATGCCCTCGGTTCTCGTAAAGACTCTGATGCAGGAGTCCAGATGAAATATTTCTTCAACTTCTTCCTTTTCAGGGCAGCATTACACACCACTGAATTGCCAGGACATTGCTCTTCTTAGCATGTTCGTGCACCTCTTAGAATAGGGCAACGCATAGTTCTACGTACAATGCGAGTTACGGTTTTGAGACAACACAGACATTGCTTTCAGATTCTTCTTCAGCATGCTTAGAAAGGAAGGCAAAAAAAAAATACCAGTATTTTCCCATTTTGCCATGAAACATGACTTCACAGAGGAAGAATTTGCCATGCAATTGTACCTAAGATGACTGAAAGTGTAAGGAACTGTTCAAAGATTTCATACACAGCAGCCAAAAGCCATCTGCAGCTCACTCCTATTTTAGCTATGACCTCAGCATGCCTTTTTGTGAACTCATAAAAAAACAAGAAGGGCAAAATCAGCACATTTATACATAATTTTAAGGTGAAAACCCAATTGCTGAAGGTGAGGGGTATGACTTGTATGTATAGCATATCAAGAAAAATGGTAACCTAAAACACGTGGCACAGAGCAGACCTTTACCTTACAAAGGCACAGGTAAGGGGGCAAGTCACTCCTGTATGGGCTCCATGTCACCCCTTCAATGAGCCTTCCCTCTTCATTTCACAGCAAGACACGCACTCTCCCATGCTCCTGCTTTCTGAAATACTCCCGATTTTTGTCATACGTGCTTAACACCACAGCCTGCTGTCAGCAGAAATCAAGCAGAACAGAGCAAGTTGTGCCATCCACAAGCCTGCTGCTTCTGAAAATAAGTTACTGTGACATGCCTCACGTGGTTTTGTTTTTTTTTGCCTTCTCGTACACCAACTTCTGTGCAAAATTAGGCTGATGTTTAAACAGTGTCAGGCTGTCAGAGGGAGAACGTGACAAGAGAAGATTAATCACTTGCTCAGAAGTGAAAAGCTGAACACAAAACATAACGACATTTCTCAATTTTGTTATAGTACATGAAAGACTAAATGCTGATCTCAAGATAAGCTTCATAAATACCTGTTAACTGAAAAAACTTAAATACAACAAACATACTTTGAAAACCGAGGTAACAGAGTTATAGCTAGAAGAACGATCCCTAGGGCAAAAACATGATTGGGGCAGGGGGTATATACTTACACCTGAAATAAGCTAGTTTCCTACTCAGCATTGGAAAAGAACTTCCAAAGATGAAGAAATTCTACCAAGAAGAAAGGAGGTCAGAAATTGGCTATAATTGAAGCAAAAGTAAGTCACTACTACAGTCAAAACATTAAACTGTTTCTTCCACTCATTTACATCAGCTCTACAAGAGCAGGACATACACCTAAGCATTTCTCACATCCGTTTTCATTACATTTCAATCTTCCCCTGAATTATGTTCCAACTCTGAACACATTTCCGAGTGATTTCTCCTTCTGTGCACAGGTGAGGCACGCATTACTTTATCAGATACATTCAATGACTAAGATGTTCAGTGAGCAGAGCTGTTAGTAAATAGGTCATACTGCTGGGGAAACAAAACAAAAATGGAAAATGTGAAAACAACCTAACAAAAAAACACATCCATAACGCAGGTAAAGTGATAACCTCAATTTCCTAATTAAGGATTTTTAATTCCTGAAGTAACAGGACGGAAACAATAGATTACTTCAAAATGATGCAGCAAAAACCAACACTAAATTATTTCCCCTTGTAACAGAAGGGGCCTTGCCTCCCTGGCCCAAGCACATCCAGCAACTCCTTCATATGCACAGTTGTTAAACTACTCTTTGAAAAATAGTTCCCTATCAAGCCTTTTTTTTTTTTTTTTTTTTTTTCTTTTCACACATTTCAACCCAATTAAAGACAAGAAAGATTAGTGTGAACGAGAGTTAATTTTAGAAAATTTATGCATAAACCCAAATGTGTTTAATTACTTCAGTATTTCCCACATGTAGAAAAATCATTTTTAAGTAGACTATAAAACAGTGTTTTAAAAAGTAAAATCAATGACAGGAGCAGTTCAGTACAGAACTATCAAGTGGATATCAAATTTAAATTTATCTTCTCAAACACTTATTTCATTTTTAAAGAAGACCACAAAACATTCTCAGAATTGTTCGCTATGTGCTTAGGTTTAGGACAACGTAGAACTCTGCAAGAACTCATTTGCTTAAGGCACAATGAAATTCTTCCCTCCCTTGCCTTTTCTAGCCCCCTGAGAAGGAGATGCACAGAAAAAAAAAAAAAAAAAAAACCACTTGAGAACAGGAAGGAAAACCCAGCTCGGATTGCCTTCTCCTGTACCGATATGAGGCAGCCATTCCACTGCCCACATGGACAGTGCAGGAAACGGAACCTGGGAAATGAAGGCAAGGAATCAGAGCTAATGGATACTCAAGAATCTTGTTGCTTCTTCAAAGAGGACCAAAAACATGCATTGACTGAAGTGACTATACGAGGGCTATTTATTTCCCAAAAAAATTAGTTTTCCACCAAACAAGGATGACAGTGCCTAACATTACCACCATCCACTCATTCAGAAAGCAAATGACAGGAGACAGAATTTTTAAATAATTTCAGAATCACTTAACAGAGAGTGCAATTCTTCAAAATCAGGAGTTTTCCCACAACCTTTGTTCTGGGAAGGGAAAAATAAATAGGAGAAGAGGACCAAGATGATGGTTAAGCTCGAAGACAAAAACGTGCACGTTTAAATAAGGTTTGTTGAGCCAGAGACGACCCTGGTTTGAAGGCTATGCACCCACGCCTTGGGTTTCCTATGAAGTCAAGCCTGTGAATGTTGAAAATGCACAGTATTTCTATCTAGAGAAGTCCACGTGCACCTAAATAGTTCTACTGCCTATTCTCCCACAACCAAACCATACACGCAGTATGCTGCTGGTAACTATACGCATATGTAATCTTCTGAAGTTGCCTCAATCTCTAGAGAAGGGGTAGAGCTGTTTACACTCTTACGTTACCAGGCTTAAACTACTGAGAACTACTGGGAACGAGTTAGAACACTTGGGAGTTCCACTCTTCAGTCATGTATTAATACGATAAAACTTCATTTTTCTTCAAAATTGCCCTCATCATTTCTTATTTTACAACCAGAAATATCCGAAGTGCCTTTGTTAGTTCTACGTTACTCAGTTACAATACAGTCCTTAAACCCTGAAAGTCAAGTTGTGCACCAGTTCTTTCAAATTCACTGTTTGCCCCAGACCCTAGGAATTCACAATGTCCCTTGTGAACTGGGGGGGATCATTTGCTCGGGCACAAGGAACAACACAAGCACTTGACCAAATAATCCATGGGCGTTGCCCGAAGGCATGTCAAACAAGGACCTACTGAAATACTCTTTAAATGTCACATCTAGGGATCAGAAGATCCCAAGTTCACATTAAAAATTTATTTTGAGAAGAGCCATAACACCACCTGGCACTGTTTTCTCCAAATGTGTTCTTCCAAACACAAGCATGTTCTACTTGTGTCATCTAGGAGGCTCCCTTCATTCTGTTTACTCAGTTCCATTCTTTCCTGAAGCACAAGTGTTCAAATACACAGCTCAAACTGGCCAGCACAGAATTACAAGGGAATTATGCTGCACGGCACAGGTGACTGAGTAACTCTCTCCAAATGCTAATGCTCATCCAGATAGACAAATGAGGAGACACTACCTTGTTATGTGGGGAAAAAGAAGAAGGGGGAAAAAGAAGAGCTAGATGATTCCAAAAACCCAGATTTTCTTTCTTGTCCTGAAAATGTGTAACTAACTAAAACGTCTGTGCATGCAACATGCTGAATATAATTCCACCCCTTAGGCTGGGTTTTGAAGCCCCCTTTCGCCAAGTTCTCTCTGCATACATTCCATGTATAAGGCCATTTCAACACAACGCACCACGACTTTGCCACAAGGAGACAGCATCGCTAGCAGTGACCTGGGATGGAAGGGGGCAAGAAGCAGGATTTCCCTGGCACTCAAATGCCAGACACCAAGGGAAAGGGGCGACAGACTGAAGGAGCAGCCAGGTGGAGAGGGGCGCACGATGGCCGAGCCACCCCTGTTACGTGCTGCAGCGAGGGCAGCCCGCTGGGCCCCTGCACAGCCATGCTTTCTGCGAGGGGACTGACCTGATCGCCAGCACAGAGCTGGTGTTGTCAAACAGCTTGCTCAAAGGGGCTGCATGTCACTTAGCTGTGTCAGCAAAGGACCGAAAAGCATGGCTTACTGCACCCTGGGCAATGTATTCTCTAGAGTGAGACCCAAAGCTCCAGCTGGCTCGCTCCTAAGGTCAGCCTCCCATGGGAGAAAGCTGCAGACCCCCTTCCCCGGCCACTCCATTCCCAGTCTCCATCGCAGGGGCTCCAGCATCACCTCCAGCTGTAAGCTACTCCCACCTCCTCCACCCCCACAAGGTGGGCTGTTTGTGCCTTCTGTCCTGTGCATGTTCTGATTTCCAACAGCAGCAGCTTGGCCACTTCCCGACGATTAGTATCTGATGCTTATATCCACTATTATTTCTTGAACACATACTGCTCATAGTGCCAAGCCGCCCAAAGTCAAAAACAAATCTCTGAAAGGCAGCACCAGTAAGAAACAAAGGCGAAGCAGCACACCTGAGCTGAGTGAGATTCAGCATACAGTGCTCGTTTAACACTTGGCAACCACACAGAAACCCACAGCCTCAGCTTTCTACCAACCGTGCCCCCACGCATAATAGCTCAGGACTGGCACGACAAAGAGATGTTGCAGGAGAGCACTCACAAAGGACAGACCCACGGCACCACAGCTGTACCTGCAGCTGACCCTCTCCACACAGTAAATTTCACTAATGCAAACACTTCTGGACCGGTGGTGGACATTTCCAAACACTGCCTGCCTCTTGCGGTTCACTCGGCTCTGCACCTACCTTCTTCCCTAACGCACCGGTGAGGTGGTTCAATAAATCCGTCACCTGGCAGGTGCCAAACATTGTCTAAGATGTTCTGTATGCGCTCCAGTACTTTGCCAAAATAAAGCAATCTCCTGTAAAACTTGGCAATTCTGGATAAACAGTTGTTGCTACTCTGACAGAGCCACTCAGACTTTGTGTTAGACTTAATAAAGAAATTGTCTGCAATATGTTCATCCAACTAGATATCCTGTAGCTTTTTTCCTAGCAAGACAGTAGCCAGAAACAATGGAATTAACATAAAAAAGTGAATGGGAATAAGGTTTGTTTATTCAGAAATGAGGGATGTTCTCCAGAAAGCACGACTCAATGGGATTTAGCAACAGTAATGGACCAGTCAAAAGAAACGAAAGCCTCTCCGCGCTGGTAGTTCATGCTATAAGGACCACGGACCACCTAATCCAGGAATGAGAAGTACCTTGTGTGGATCAAGCTCTATAACAATTTGTATAATAAAGCTTTGCTGTTTGCTTTTTTTTTTTTTTTTTTTTTTTTTTTTGCTCCTCAGGGTTGTAAGGTTGATACAGAGATGGAACACACCGAATCTAATCCAAATCTGCCAATCATTGTTCCCTAGGTTGACTAAGTAAGTGCTACTACTGATTACATAATGCAACAGGGGTTTTGGTTTTCTGGTGGTTTTTTTTTGTTTGTTTGTTTTTCCTTCCAAACAGCAAGAGATCTTAAACCTGCAGACCTCAGTCCAAAACCAGCAGTATGCAGCTTCAGAACCAAAGGGAGGTGACCAAGCTGCATTAAACTGCAGAAATCCCTGCCACAGAACATCGGTCATAGAAGTTTCCATGAGTTCACGGGAAGACCAGACCAGCTCCTGAAACTGAAACCCATTACCAGCTCCCATGGACACTGAGTCCACCCAATTTCGGGATGTCCCATTCCACATATAAAAACCTAAATCCAACAACCCTTCACTTTCTGACTTTAATAAAAATTCACTCATTAGTCAATTGTCTAAACATGAGGTTACAAAGCAGCGGTACATCAGAACCCACAGATCGTTCTGAGAACCCCAACCAAGATATGTTTTAAATAAAGCAGCAGCAGCTTCCTCAGTGAAAGGATTTCACTGGAACATTAACATAACTTTGAGAATGGAATTCCCTCAAAATTCTCCCTCCGTAGTTTCAATGTGAATGGAAAAGGCAGCCTAAAAATGAAGCTACCAAGAACCCAAGCAGTAGAGCCACTTCTTTTCACAGCTACATATTTCTAACAAGTTTCAATTGCTCAGGACAAGGGGTTTTGGTCATTTTGTTGCATTTTCTTTCATGTATCTAACTTCATAATCTGATTTTATTTATTGGCAGAGTTTCAAAAAAGCCAACTGATTTGAAAGGTCTTCCCCAACCACTTCAGATAAAAGGAAAGGCAGGCTGAAAAGAAGGAACAGGGGCTGAGTCCAATGGGGAGGATCACACGCAGTTCTGACAACTAGGGACAACAAACAATTGCACATGAAGATCACAGAGGGCTAAAAGATGACTCTACTCATCTCCCAGACAAAGAAACAAACAACAACAACAAAAAAAAACACTTGTGTTTTTGCTATGAAAATGTGAACATTGGAAAACAATATTAAAAATCAACAGTTCGTCACCTTTAATCACCTTATTAGAGGGCAGTCAGTGCCTTCCATTAACATGACAATTATTTCCCACTGTTCCAAGTAGTACTGCAGAATGCCTTCACTAGGTAACTATGTTACTGCTTATAACGTCTTCATAGCAATTCTGGTGGGCTTTTTTGTTGGTATTTTAGAGTAAAGAACATGCTTGGGGAAAAGTCAGGTACTGGAAGTCCCAGCAACACCCACTGTTTGCCGTTCAATCAAATGTTAGCACAAGCTGAAGATACTTCATATGCTGTTTGTTATTCTTCCTTAGTTCTATCTTACATGATTTGCAGAAATTTGAAGTATGTTCATGTTCTCAGCCATCCTTCCGCAGAGAGGCTGGTGTTACTAATGAAACAGCCAAGGGGAACAGGAATAGTTGGAAGGATGTATTCACGTGCTTCAATTTTAAAGGAACTAAATTCCACATTTTGCTAGATTTTTAAAGTAAATAAGCCACAAGAAACATCACTTGAACTGTTAAGAGTTTCACAGCACATGTTTCTACAGAGGGACAGAGGAGTGTATCTGGGACTAAATGAGCTGCCCCGCTCTTGCCCACCAGCACACTGAGCACTGTCATCCTCACCTCTTCCCTTCATCTGCTACGAGGCAACAACCCAGGAGGCAGGTCTGCTACAACATCTGTAAATTAGCTTTCTAACCTTCTTCTGCTACCAGAAGAGAGGTAATTAAAGCAGACAAACAGGCAACCCACAAACACCTCACAGCTGATGCTTACAGCAATCCCGATCATTCTGAACACTTCGACATGATTCTCCCAGCACCTGCCAACCACTACGTACAATTTTACTTTTTGAAACAGCGGTTGATCAATTAAATAACACAGCACAAGGACATTCTTTTCAGTCTGACTACCATCTCTACTTCCAGCTCTTACACTACTTTTTAACACCCCCAAGATTGCAGAATTATTCATAACTGCACTGGTTTTAATGAGGACACGCTGGTGTTCCATACACGGCAATCATCAGCTCTCCCTCTCCTCTACCTGGAGAATGTCAGATTTTCTGAACCCTGAAGTGTTCAGCTAATCAACGTAGTTGCAAAACTCTTTATGCTGTACCATAATCTCTTCCACACAGATTTATGTCCAAAGAGGGGGAAGCTACCTCTTCTGCAATATTTTTGCCTTCAGGAGAAAGGGCTTGCTGCTTGCCCCTCTCTATCTAAACGAGACAGGAAGTAATAATACAAGCTCCCACACCCATCCTGAAACCTAAATCCTCCTTTAACAGCACTATTTGTTATGCACGAACAGAGGAGCTACCAGGCCCACAAGGTTGTCTGAAATGTTCTTCATATTTGAAGTATTTGAATTTACTTTTCCACTTCCTGATTGAACCAGAAGTGTAACACATAAGACACAAAAGAATTCTAGCTATGAAGATGTTGCCTGAACTGCCATTAAGTGAGTGCTTATGCTCCAGTATTTAACGCTGCCATAATGTAGTCATATCTTCTTCACATGTCCCAGCATTTATAAAGAAATATTTTTCTACTAATAAATNATGTAGTAACTATCCTGAGACGCAACATCGCAAACGCAAAAAATCAGGAGCAGAACTATGAAAACACAATCGTGCTTTCCCCACAGCCTTACCTCCGCTCTGAAGTCACAGGAAGGGACATAAGGGACAGAAGAAGGAGCAGTCTTAGCACTGTATCGTTGAGCAAAAGGAAAAGCCATATGCTATTCAAAACCAAAACACATTCTGGGTACGATGCAAACATTGTTAGCATTCTCGTGCTTACCACAAGAATTGCCTTTGGGTCTCAGGCATTTGTTTCAAAGTGTAGCCAAGGTTCAACACCACTGCTCACCCGCTGCATTTAAATTTGACCCATGCTCCATGTTGTTTGCTAAAATGACACTCCAAGCCCTCTCTTACAAGCATTTCCAAGGCAGTAATCAAGCTGTGATTATGCCTGTGCAATGCTAGTATTATTTCCACCTTTCCAGGCCAGGTTGTTCAATCCTTAATTACAAACTGCTGCACACTTCTGGATAACCAGAGGGCTGTTTTCCATCACTGTCAGAAATTCAATCAATCTGAATATTCAATATAATATTTTTTTTTGAAGTACAAAAAACACTTAATCTATGGCCATGCACAAGTAGCTTTTTGAATTTGCTCTACTTCAAAGTGTGGATTAGAACCTTAAGCTGCATTAGAATCATCTTGAAATTACCTAAAGCCTTTTAGAAGCTTTGACAGAAACCAGTGCGGAGTGCCAGGGTTATTTGCATTACATCCCAAGGCCAGTCACTGTTCTACAGAAAGTAAAAGATGAACACACAAATACCCGTGGGGCAAGATGCATCCTCAAAAGCAACAAACCCACTGCACACCCAAGCATGACACTCGTCCTGTTGGAATCACCAGGAGATTACGGTCACTACACACAGTGGCTGCATCTGCACACAGAAACAGCGTCCCCACCAACTCCATAGAGTCAAAGACGGCTTGGCCATTTCACAGCAGCTCTCTCCTGGCAGCTAACCACCAGAGGCATCTCGAGACAACCTGTCTCGAATTCACTCTCTTCTCCTATAAACCACAAATAGCAAAAAACAGACCTTCATCACCACGTACTTGCTGAATGAGCACCCAGAAGTGCATACTGAACAGCGGGCACAATAACCCGCCTTCTTGGAACTGACCACCTTACTGAGCAAGTGCTCTTAACCATTTATTTAGCTAGCAACCAGAGAAATTAACCGTTCCTCTGGAGGACTGACAGAGCAGTTCTGAAAAATAACAAGCCACAGCACTGCCACTTGACTGTGCAAAACCTGCCCAAGTTGTAGAAGCAGCCACCGTGTGACCCGATATGATAACGGTAAGACCTGCTTTTATGGCAGTTGGG
>VXAV01006661.1:18480-33966 GCA_013399715.1 Alectura lathami | reverse complement strand
CAACCACATTCTCACTTTCAAATTAGGTACAGCTGAAATAAGTAACCCTTGTAATATGATCCTAGCCAATATCTATTTTGAGGAAAATTATGCCGCACTAAATATGTAAAAGCCTACCATTTTCCAGGATAAACAGGAGGTTAATTTATGCATACAGGCACTGTGTTACGGCTCTAACTGTATGAAACTGAATTTTCTTTAATAAGCTAAGCAACATTTGACCAGGTGTCTGTTCTTCAAGCTATGAACTTATCTTGAAGCATATTGCTAGACCTGAAGATCATTACAGGAAGGTTTCCAGTAACCAGGAGCACATGATAGTGTAATTGCACACCACAGAACGTAATACTACACTTAAAAAAATGGTTATTTTAATGATTACACTAATGAGTTCTGAACTTCCAACCTATGTGGATACAGTTTCATAATTACACAGCTTGAAATCCTCATCAGCAAATCTAAATGATTTGGATTTCAGGAGCATTTTATAATCTTGAATAATGCATGGCACCTCTGCAGCAAGAAATTAAAACAAATTTCATAAAAATGCAAAGCTTCATAATCTGTATTCTAAAAAACTGCATTACTGAAATAATGTGTTGCTTTGTAAGTACTAATGACAGTGATTTTTCTTCTCCTCCCTCTGGTACTCACAGTTCAGATCCCGCTTCACAAATGAACAGACCAGCTCCTATGGAGGTATCTTTGTTTGTACGTACGTAAGGGGTGGCTCACAGCACACTCTGCTACACAAGAGTTAATAAGCAGATGTTTGACCTCACTGGCTCAAAATGGCATCAACCTTTTCTTCCTGAAAACTGCATTTTTTTTTTTTTTTTAAATTCATATGTTTGTTTTAAAAATCAAAAAATTAAAAAGGGCGCAGCTTGACTGACCTAGATACCATTTCTTCAACAGCAAACACAAAACTCCTAGTTCAAATGGTCTGCAAATCAAAGTCTACCTTTCTTCTACCTGGCTGTCTCAACAGGATTTCAAAATAAATAGAGCAAGCCACCTCCACGTAAAGCCTCAATCAGCTCAACAGAGTTTGGCAAATATAGGTGTGGTCCTTTGGAACAAACCCAGGCAGTTTAAAAAAAGCCCAACTCAAGATGAGGGGAGGAGTCATCACCGCAGTCAACACAGGACAGCTGCTTTGTTCCACTCTGCCCTGCTCCAGAATTTTCTTGTGTCTCATTTCTTTTTCCCATATTTTAAGGTTTTATTCACAGGAGTGTTCTTGTATCTTCATTGCTGAAAACTAGCTATGAGTATTTTAGTAAACAGTATTGTCACATTCATACTGTCAACAGTATGAATTTCATATCCCAATAGCTTTATGAGAAATTTTAAGTGGAACATCATATTACAAATTATTTAACAAGAAAGAAACAGAAATACTGAGGAAGATTTGATCTAACTTTTATTCTGAGTAGTGTAATTATAACCTCCAAATACGTGATTGCGTTCTCAGCTTTGTTACATTCAGAGTATTCTGTTTCTCACCAAGTATCTGAGCATCAACCCGCACCACAGAAAAGCGGGTAAAGCCGAACACTGTCAGGCTCTGCTGACCCACTGGAAGCTAACAGCTAAGCCAACAGCAAGGCCTCTGCCACTGATGCACAGGCACAGTTTTTTAAGGAGCAATGCTGTAGCTCCCTGCTGAGAGAAGTTCCCTCAGAATTCCAGAGCCCCTGATTATTTTATTTCATCAAAATCTTGTCTCCACCTCTTTAGTCTCACTTCATTTTGCCATTAATCATGCTGCTTGTAAAAATCACTTCCTCCATCACCTCAGATACTCTTCAGCCACACCTTTACTTACACAAGAGTTGCTTTAGCTCCGATTTCCATTCAAAGAAGAAAACGATGGCTGGCAGGAAGAGAAACTGCCCAAAGGTGGAATCACCTCCACATAACTTGACTGAAATAAGCACCACACCCTAAAGCGTGCCACCACCTTCCTGACGGAAGCACAGCTTGGCAGGGGTCGCAAAACAAATGCTGTGCAGGCACCGCATCCACCCAGCCCTTCGCGACTGCACCTGCCTGGAAACAACACCAGAGCCTGGAGCTGCCACGAGGAAACACGTCCACTAGGTGCCTGACGTAACTCTACAAGGGAAATGTCCCTTCAGCCCTGGAAGTCTAGATGCCGTCCTGAGGCCAAGCTTTTCTCCATTTCTGCTGAAACAACTGCTCCAAACCAAGCCCACAATCACGATATGGTCTTGCTTTAAATTCTTCACTGAAACTCAAGCTACTTGCAAACAACCCTCTCTGAAGCAAGGGTTACTTAGCGTCCTCTGCAAAACCCACTCCAGCCAGATCTCAGCCTCCGAGCAGTACTGAGTGTGAGCTCAACCACCACTTTCAGCCACCAGCAGACAGTTGCCCCAGCACACGGAGTCCTTCCAGCACACACCTTCCCAATATTGCCCTTCTGCTCTTAGGGAACTGAGAAGGAAGAGCTTGCTGATTTCGCTATTTATTCTTTCATTATGACCCTAGCTGAAATAATTTAACTACACTTAATTCCCACCATGTACTTGATATCACCCTTAGAAACATTTAAGTGACAGTTACAATCACTACCAGCCCTTTAACTGAACGTCACTCCCAGCATTTCATTTACGTTGCTCTGTATTTTCAAAACCTGCTGCTGCTGTTAAAAACAACATACGAGTCACTTGTAGTTAACAAAGGAAAAGTCCTAGAAAAAGCCATTTCTAAGACCAAGCTGCATGCTGCTTACTTCTGTATCAGCACAATGCTGATCATCACCATCACATCCCCCTCTCCTTCCACTCCCTAGCAAACAAAAAGGCAACTGAGCTGCTAACTAGCAAGTCTCTGGAGACGTCAGACCTACCACAACACCTTCCAGGCTGACAAGTGCCAGCAGCGCTGATCAGGGATGCTATCCTCACACACAAGTGCACCAGCCTTGTTGGCCGAGCGGCAGATACTGCAATATAGCACTTCTGTCAGCGTTGCTCGTGCTTGCATGGGGAGTCTTGCCAGGGAAAAGCAAACATGCACTTGACAGCGGACCATCACATCCTACTTCAGAAGGGCTCTGCTGATAGCAGCATACCAGTAAGCCTGTTTCGCTTGTGTTTAGTCCCACCAATACGTGAACACGTGTTGATATACAACTCTACACGGAAAATGCAGTTTCTATGTATTCAGAGAACAGGACTGTTCCGTTCTTGGAAGCTACTAACAGGTTAAACTCTTTTCCTACAAACTGTGCAAGTTTTAACTCATTAACACAGTTCCATTGCAACCTTTTATTCTACCCAAGTGTTTATGGACATTTGAAAACAACACTCCATATAAACTCCAGAGACACGTTAAGCTTATACAGTTCAGATGTGCCAAACACAGGCTAAGTGCACACAATGATACAAAGGGAAACGTTTGGTATGCACTTTTGGTACAACATAAATTTCCTCGTGGCATTTTTTTCCTCAAATAGAAAAGGTCATTTCAAGTGAGAGATCTGTTAAGAACAGCATACAAAGAGACCCCATTTATAGCTTAAACACATTAGAACCAGACAACTTAAATAGCCTCTTTTTATTCAAATGACAGAATTTGAGTTTTTGAATTAATCATTAAGAGCAATCAGGACACAAACCACTTGGCCGGATAACTCAGTGGAAACAAATTATTTTAAAACTATTCAGGGTTTGCTTTGACACCCCACTCAGGCCACAGATTATTGCTAAGGCAGTGACAACAACAGGGGCTCCTGCCATAAGGAACTGCCAGACCTTTCACATGACACATCACCAAGCACATCTAATCCTCATTTAGGCCTGGTTTATATGCACACAGAAGAGTTACCTGCTCTAACACGCGTAACCATGCAGCTGACAGCTGTTACCTCCATCCACCGTTCTGCCTATTATCCAGCTTTTAATCAGTTTGGAGTTCAGGAGGAAGCCACGAGGTCAGGATGAGCAAAGCTGCCAAACGCTGCCCTCCTGGCCAGGCCACAGCACCCCGCTGCCCCCCAGGTCTCCCTGCGGTCACCGACCCATGGCCACGGCAGCGCTTGGCCACTCACCGTGACAGGAGCTGCGCCTGCCCACTGGCCTGTTGGTACAGGCTGCCAAAAGCTTGCCAAACCCCAAAGAAATTACAGCTGATAGCTCTCCCTTGCACTGTTTTGTTGCCACAGTGAAAGAATTCCAACAGATTGGCAAGCACTTTGCTTTGTAGGAGCTGTGCTAATTTACTGCCATCAAGCCATGATCTAGAGCAGTTTACTGCTTAAAGAAAAGGAACAACTTAGTTTCCACTGGTGCTACTAGAGCTTGATGGGCAGCAATGCCAAACAATTTTGTTTAAAGGCACCGAGGTTAAGTGCAACACTTATTTTTGTACACAGTGACTGATTTCATGAGACTGCATTACTGCCTTAGATACACAGGAGGGGATGACAAGGACGAGGGAGCAACAAAGCTGCGGCCTATTCATTTATCACACATGCAGACAGCGCTCACCAAGGGAATCAGCACACAGAGATACCCACCAGTGCTTATTTCATCTATTTAGGGACTTGAAGCACCAGATTAGGTGTCAGATCTATTAGATCTCAATACCCTCCCTCCTTTTCGCAAAGCTTAAAGATCCCCTAGCCAATATGCTCAGCGTGGTGCAGCACAGGCCAAGGCTCAAAGGCTAACAGGACACAACAACACTATTAGAAATATATTGGTAAGCCTTTACAGGGCTCGTTCCTCTTCATCTGATCATACTGAAACCTGCAGGCAGGTAGCATCAACAGCTCTAACAGACATGCTCTGAAGGTGCTATGGCCCAATTCCACTCAAATAAAACAACCCCTCAACCAGTAGTCCCATCATGCAATCACACGCTTCTCCTCTAGTTTAACCAAAAAATAAATATATACACACGTCACTGCAGCTGCTGATGTTCAGCAAGCCTTACTTAGCACTGGCTCACCGCGGCCTGCTGATGCAAGGGCAACGGCAGTGGTGCAGCAGCTAGAGTCACACCCACAGGCACCCCCCTCACGTGTCCCACATGCAACTGAGACATCACAGGAAAGGAAACTGAGAAGTCTGCTGTATTCCAAAACCATCTCAGACTACTCCTGTGAATAACATCCTGTTTGCCTGGGGTTTCTCCAAAATGCAGCCTCAGAACCACCAAATCCCACCAAGCACTTTTATAACAGAAGATGCTTAATCCTACAGCTGTGCGTGAACGAGAAATTTCATCAGCAGCACATTCTCAACCACAGCGATACCCACTGATAAAGTGCAGTGAGGTTTTGGAGACAAGTAGAAGATCGGATGATATATCAAATATTCTGCAAACTACTGCTGAAATTTGCGTGAGCGTTTGTCAGTGTCTCAGACAGAGGACGCCCTGGGCAGACATGCGAGCTTTTATTAACTGATGAGAACAGCAACTCATTTCCCTTAACTCTGATTATTTCATCTAATGACATCTTATGCCTTATATAGCACCGTTAATCCTCAGAAAGCAGTCGTTAGCCTCCAAACACTACCAGGAAAGAAGTCTTCGGGTGTTATAAGCACACTTTCAATAAATATGGTCAAAAAATAAATATTAATTGGACATGAAAAAATAATGATAATGACACAGCTTCATTGCTTTTAAGAATTTCCATACAAATGCCCATAAAATGCCACTGAAGTGCCCCTTAGACAATTTTCTAAGGTACTGAGAAACAGTGTCCCATTAATTGTAATCATAACGATGCACTTTTTACGAAAGCAATGAACAATCAACAGCATGAAAGAACTAGCACTTCTGTTTGCAATATACAAAATTATTTTTGAATTCACCAAGCTTATGGCACCTGAGGCTGACAAAGCGACTTGTTTGAAGCTATAAACATCTCCCACATTTAGATCTTCAGATTCAAGTCACTAGGCACTTTTTCCCTCCGATTTTATTTTTATTTTAGCAACAACATAGCTAAGAATTATGAACCATATGCATCCTCCTCTATGCTGAAGTCACCAGTTTCCCAAGCTAATTTTTTCTGGTAATTATAAAAACATTAAAAGGGACTTACTTGCATCTGCTATTTCTCTACCTAGAGAGGACATCTATCTCATTTGAGCTCAACATTAGAGACTCATATCTTTAGAAATTAATAACCGGCCTACTTAGACTTTCAGTAACAAACCACGGAAACTCCTCTTGAAGTAGGAGCAGTGGGGCAGACACCTCTCCTCTACCAAACCACGGAAACTCCTCTGGAAACGCATCACACTTGGGGCAGCTGTTCTTGTTGTCACGGGATTTATCTGTTTATTTTGCCACACATTCAATCACGATATTTGAATGATTCTCAAAAAAAATTAATTCTAAGCAGAGAAGCAGAGGAAGAGATTATCAAAGACATTTTAAGTGGCATAAAAGAAGATGTCTTATAAATAAAACTCTTATTCCTGCACCACCATTTTCATACAACAATAAGAAGGAACAAAACTGCTTGAAAAATGTCAAGCCCTAAGCCAACTGCCATCTCCTCTGATCATCTTCATTGCTTTGGTCATGCTTTCCCACCTCACCCCTCATCCCACCCCCAGATCTACTCTAGAAACAGAGAGCTGCAGCTCCTACGGTCAGATGTGTTTCATTTAACGATTCTCAACATACACCTCACCTGCCACAGATCCAACAAATCAGAATGTAGCGTTAGTTATTTGAAGAGACACAACAACAACAACAGTATTTTCATTCAAGCTCTACCTTATCTTTGTCTTCCACAACATCTGCCAGCATATCATCAGGGTCAAGGATTCCTCCATCTGTGTACTCCAGGTGGTGAATATTTACCCAGTAAGTTGGATCCTGTAAGAGAAAGGCAAGTTTTCTCAACCTAACCTTGCAAGGTTTTATTGCCATCAGACAAAGCAGCTTCGCATCCCACTTCCCTCCCACCCATTTCCCTCTTAAACCATGTGTGGAACTTCTTCTGAAATTGAAAATTACTGAAAAAAGATACAATGAAAACTGCAGACATAAAACTACCAGTAAAACACTACGCAAAAGATTTTTAGAATGTACATTTGCATTGCCTTATACACTTGAATTTTTAAGTTAAATAGTTAATAGAAACAACTGAAATGATTTTTCTTTTGCAGTAGTTCATAGCTGGACAGCTTGGGTTATCATCAGCACACACACACGCATGGACACGCATCACTCCAGAACGCTTATGCTATATGTATTTATTAAATATACACGGTATGTATATATATACATATGTATATATATAAAAACATATAAAAAGAACATTTGTTTCCTCTGAGTGACGTAGCTCTGGCTATAGTGGCAAAAAAACCAAACAAAATAAGCAAATCCCAGTTTATTTTCACAAATTCATGCTCTCAAACTACAATGCATCACTGTACACCATATAATCAGGGATCATGCTAGTTTTCTGAAACTTTAAAATAAGAGGAGTGCTTTCCTCTTTTATTATTAACTACTCCACTGCAGTAACTGGGAGCTGCGCCATGGTCCCACTGACCCCGAAGCCAAGAGGCTCCAGATGTACTGCTCAACAGTACATTCTGCCTGACATGAAATACAGAGCAGGGAGCAGGCACACAGCGTGCTGGGTTTTAACAAACACGTAGCAGCCCACAGCAACACGCTTGAGCACTCCATGGCATCAGTGCTCATAAACACTGAGCTGATACATCTGCAGCGCACTGAAAAGACCAAAGTTGCTTCGGTAAGATCACAAAGCATATTTAAGACCTTCATCAAATAGTGCGGAGACTGCCCAGAATGCGGTGGGATTTAGGATTGAGGAACTGCCATGCGCACACATAGCCTTAAGAAAGGCTGCAGAAACAGGGAAGGAAGGACCACTGCTGACGTGTGATACACGGTCTCCACGATTCTACTTACACTACATACCCATCTCCCATCCCTTCTTCCAGCCAGATCTAACTAGATCTCTGTTCTCAGAAGCAAAGTGAAGCACAACAGACACAGCACACCCTGACTAGCAAGTTCCTGATCACTGGTCATTGCCCTAGTCACCACGCTCTGAGAAGCAGGGAAGTCCCACTCCGTATTTATGTATGGGCATTTTATGACTGTGGCCTTCAGGTGATGCAGGCAGCAATAAATTAGGGTAATTCCATTGCAGGTACAAGTGTGGATCAATTGGCTTCATTTGTTTAATTTTTTTTTAGGAACTGGCAGCAGTCAAAATAAACCAAAGAACCTCACAACACACTGAAACCCTAGCAACCATGCTGCTACCACCCTCGCTGGTGAACTCCATCAAAATGCTTTTCCTGTTCAGACCCATTTACCTTCCATGGCTTCACCTCCGTCGTGGCCTAGTTTGGTGTGGAACGGCATTAGTTCTCTCCACAGTCGCTGGAGCGGTGCTATGTTTTGGATTTGTGACCAAAGCAGCGCTGGTAACTCACTGACACTTCAGCTGATACGGAGCAGTGCTTACACAGCATCAAGCTCCTCATGCTCCCCTGCCAGCAAGGGGCTGGGGGCCCCTGCACAGCAAGCTGGGAGAGGACAGAACGAGGACAGCTGACCCCAGATGACTGAAGGGATATCCCACGGCACACGGCGTGGCACCCAGCAAAAAACGCTGACGGAAAGAAAGAGAAAGGAAGGGATGTTCGGAGTCGCGCACACAGCTGCTGCTCTACACCTGTTCAGCTGTCCTCATCGAGTGGCAAGTTTTTCACTTTTACCTTTCCACTTCTCTTTCCCATCCCACCGTGGGGAACGAGAGAGAGGCAGTGTGGGGCCCAGCTGCCTACCACGGTTAAGCCACAACCCGTTTACCCCCTTGTGCTTCTTGGAGATCAGGTATTTGCAAGGCACAGCATGGCTGGAAGACAGCCACCTAAACAAGCACATGGAACATGTCTATTTTCTCTATTCGATCTGAAATTTACCCCTCATTGCAGTTATTTCATTCTGCGCTGAAACCACCCATTTGTGAAACAGGAAGATGGGTTTTCTATTTTTTTCACCCTACATACCAAGTGTTCAAAATTCTAAATTTTAATATTACGCTTTCATCTCTGCGAAGTGATGAAACAGTCAGCTACTGTAGCTCAATGCTCTATTTTTAAGGCCAGTGGAACTATTTTTTTTCTATACCCACAAAATTCTTTAGATGAAAAGGTGGAGAGGAAATGTATCTCTGTACAGCAAGCAAGCAGCATAACTTGGACTGAGCAATTTACTTAATGCTGAAACCTTGTGAGAGAGCACCACTTGACCTTACCAATAATCCCACAAAGCAAGAAGATTCTCTCAAACTGGAATGCATCAGTAGCTACAGAAGTTCTCCCTGAACCTTTTAACTAATGCAATCACAAAAGGTGTTCATAGATATTAATACTAAACCAGCGCACGTGAAAACCACTCCCCTTAATTAGACAAACTTCGGTGGCTAACATTTTTGTCTAAAATTACATTAGAACCTGTTATTCCTATTATGCCATTTAGGAGTCCTTATACACAGAAGAACAAAGCTGATGTGAAAGAATAAAAAAAAAAAAAAAAAAAAAAAAAAAAAAAAAGAGCTGACTGGAATATTTCGCTTTCAGTGTTTGCTATTTGTGATTCTGTAGCTGCACCAACCCAGATGTGTCTTTGAAAGAGAAACAAAGAAAAAAAGAAGTGTAAAAGCTGTATTGTCCTAATAGAATGCAGCAAGTTGGCAGGAAACGAGCTCAAGACAAACAGCCACCCTAAATTCCATCAGGCTTAATGAAATCCTAATCTTCCTTTCACTGTGGGCCACAACAAATACAGCAATTTACTGGTTTTGTTAAAGGCCACATTAAGAGAAAGCGCAGTCTCCAGACCCGTCTGAAAGAACCGACGACGCCATTCCTCAGCAACCCTGGAGCCAGCACAGGTATAGGAGCCATTCTTTAAAAGAAAGGAACAGCAAATCACGGTAACATGTAAGAACTAACACCGAACAAGTTTCATATGGTTCCCTCACAGAAGGGCACTTAACATCCAGGTGCTGTTCCCCACTCGCCCACCCAGCTGCACACAGAGCGAAGCCACCTCCACTGTTTGGTCTCTGGGACTCCGCAGCGGCGGCAACCACCGGACTGCAACACTGGCTACCGGCCCTTCCACAACCCAGTTCCACATCAGTACTTCTACTAACTTAACCAGAACCTCATCCCTGAAAGTCAGAAAACTGCTACTAAGTAGGCAGAGAGAAGTTATTTTTATGGACTTAGTTTGACGAAGCAATTAGCAACTGCTGGGCGATAGCCTGCATGGAGGAAACGCCCTCTGCAGAGTTACAGAAGTAATTCCTCTGACCGGCAAATCCACTTACCCATTCCAAAGAGATTTCAAAGCCAGAGAACAGACTGTATGTAGCCCTCCAGTACACCATCCAGGGTAACAAAACAAGATGAGGACCTAAGTTCCCAGGCACCAACACAACCATACCTTAAGCACATCTCATTAACCAGCTTTCATTGAGAACGTTCTGCGTGCAGAGGCCCCTTCTTCCACAGGAAAGGGCAATTACCAAACGGTTCTTTATGCGCTGCAGGACATCTGTTCTCATACCTGCTCTGCTAAGCACTGCCTTCCAGAACCGCAACACTCAGTGTATGTGTTCTACCTAAAACAGGGAGGAGGGAAAGAAATCAACTACTGAGATGTCAGCTGGCTTCAAATCCTTAACTCTACAGTATATCTGCTCCCAAACACTCACATAGATGTGGTTTTTCCTAAACAACTCTGCTAACATGGTTTCTTCAAAATGGTGCCAAAAATCCTACCAGCATGAGTGGGAAGAAGGTATCTCACCACACTGCACACAACCGTTACACAGAAGTTTAGCCAAGGTATGCAACAGAAACATCAGCTAAATACTTACAGGAAAGTATGAACGAGTCACCTGGTCTAACGCACACCAGCACTTCCCAAATGAATTCTGAACAGTTACACTGATGTGCATTTTACCTTAGGGCTGCAAGTCATGTTTGTGCTTAACATCAAGCCACTTAAAAGCTGTTTATCATCAGTTCCTTTATGTGTGAGAGAACACTTTAGGAATTACTATGCAAATATTTACCAAATGATAAATTAAAGCCAGGTCACATGAATGCACAAGTACAATGTGGGCAGAAAAATGACATAAATTAAAGGAAGTGGTTTTGACGTTCACGTTGTCACAGAATCCTAACTGAACTGTTACTGCCTAATGCAGCGCGCCTTCAGCGTTCAAATCTAAAATAATTTCATGAATTCTTCTATGCATTTGTCTTCAGTCAGGAATAAACATTCAAGGGAAAGACCAATCCCTGTAATTAAGACACTCACATTTATTTTTTTTAAATACACGAATGCATATTTTATATATCAAAAACCTGAAGGACCATCTTGATTCCTTTCTCCTCACCCATGAATTAGAGTAGGAGTGTCCATCTATTTTTTCTGAACACTAAAGCAACTTACTTCACAAATGGTGCTGTTTATATCGTGTATTTCAGAGTCTTAACAAGCAAGAGAATTCTGACAAGGTTAAGCACATTTCTGCTGGCCCATCAACAAGAGAAACAACATCTACTGGTCTCACAGTTCATCCTTGTTTGGTGCTCTTACTTGTCTTGCTGTGCAGAATCCACAAAATGAGTTGCAAACCCTAGCATGAAATTTTCAGATTTGAGTATGGAAAAGATAGGATGTGCTGAAAAAATGCAGAAGCAACGGAACGACACAGGAAGATTCCCCCCACAGTTACTTCTCAGGCTGGTATTTTAGAAGCACCTCTGCATTACTGCTGCATGAAAGCAATTCGATTCCAGTGCCACACAGCACAAAAAGGAATGTATAAAAAAAGCAAGCCATGTAGACCTGTTCCGCAGCCACAGAGATAGAAAAAGCAGTGGGTCAGAGTCTGGGGGCAACAAAGAGAGTCTGGCTACCCTAGTTCCTATCATTCAGACAGCGCAGATATAAAGATTAGAAACCTGCAGTCACAATTCCTTGTGAAGGGGATATTTTCAGCTAACTTTAATAAGAGAGAGCTGTTCTACCGTTTAGTCACTTTTACACTGAATATTGCAATGTGACCCACTACCTCCCAAAATACAAGTACATGATGATTTCAATGCGCATTCCAGTGCCACATGATGCATCAGCAGCCACAGCCACTTAACATGAAGCACCAGCAACTCCCAAACCACATCGTGCAGAGCTGGCTACACAAAGGGTGAGTTTGGTCACAGCCTCAAACTTCACCTCTAAATCCTTCTAACTTAGCACTAAGCTTTGAGAACAGCCTCTAGCACTTGTTTGTTTGCTTACCACTGCCACCTCCAACCCAGCCTGAGGCGTCTCCTGCTCAGAGCACATCTCACTGCCAGCAGCCAGGCACCATCACCACGGGCAGTGGAGGCAGGGTTTCAGTTTCACAGGAACAGGAATGCTGAGTTCCCCCAAATCAACAGCTGATCAGGTTGCAAAGATTTGCATGATACACATTAACTCTGCTGATGGGTAAACACTCCTCAGTCACAGCAGAGGGATTTCGCAGAATGGCCTGGAGCTGAGCAGCTAGATCTGGGCAGCAAGAGAATGCACAGGCACTTCAGCCTGCTCATACCACCTAAGAGAAACAACAGAAACATATCACACCTCCCTCCTCCTTGCAGACAAAGAGCCAAGTTTGATTTATACACACAAAGACAGCTCTGTAAGGGCAGAACTACATAATCTCTGCAACATTTATATTGCAGAGATGACATTAAAAAAAAAGGCAAACACAAGAATCTCCTGTAAAAAACAAAGGCAGCAGCTTTCTAGAGAAGAAATTAAGTCTGTTACTGAACTCAGCACCTCCTAACACTGCCCAGACCCACACAAGCCTCCCTAACATGAGGGCCACCTGAGTATACATCAGGCCTTCTTTTCACAAACTTCCAGAACAGAGAGAAAGCAACACCAGGGTTTCACTGCTGAAGAAGATTCCAGAGCTGACCTTGTATTACAGCACAACAGAGCGAGTTACAAACCCACAATTCCAGCTCTCACTCTTGATGATAAACACACACTTGGAATCGATTACTCTGTCCTCATCGCTCTGCTGCATTAAATAAAGCAAGACATTTGCAACCATTTCTAGTCAGAATTTCAAAAGCAGCAGAAGCTTTCAAGATAATACAAGGAAGACAAACATGTCTCAGAACAATGAGACAGTAGAGAAGATGCCACAGTATTTTTTTCCTTAAAGAAAGCTGAATCTGCGGACATTCGAAGTGGAAACGCTGTAAGATGTCAGACAGAAGATAAACCTTCATGCTGCTCTACCAGGTGAAGGGATACACATTCTCTGAAGTCAGTAATGTTCAGGAAAGATCTATACAGACTGACTTCAAAAGGCAGAAAAGAAAACTGGGGGAGAAGGGAAAGGACAGAAGGGAGACTACCAGGAAAGAAACTGCTTTTAAGCATCTCGCAGTAAAACAGACAAAATTCTTCAATTTACCGGTCAGTTTAGTGGGGCTGACTAGCAAGCTCTCGACTCCCCCCTGCCCCGACACGTCTTCGTTCCCCTTTCCACAGTAATCCCAAACAGCAGAAGCATTTTCATTTCAGCCAATAGTTACAGGCATGTAACCCTGAAACTGTTACTTACTTACCATAAGCCATAAAGCAAAGACATCCTGCACACACTAAAAAAAAAAAAAACAACAACAAAAAAACATATTGCCTGTGACAGCATTTTGAACAGAGTTTACACCTGCCAGCTCCCTCCCAGAGGGCAGCAAGAGCTGCATCACACAGCTGTAGCGCATTTCAGCACACAGCTGAAGCAATCATCAAGTAATGACACCACTGCCTGCTTCGCTAGGCCCTCTTAAAATGAGCTTTCACCAAATAGCCTCGTACTCAACCTTTCACAATTACCTCTAGAAAATTAAAAGGCCACTGCATTACAACGTAACTGCTGAGTGTGGCATTGTCCTACAAACACTAGCAGCCACTTCTAAGATTCCTCCTTAGCAGGCCTCCCCTGCTAATTCAGGCACAACGGTCAGAGCATACCCAACTGTTTCCAAGCTCAAGTCACACTCAAACTGAACAAAAACTCTAAGTATCTGCACAAACGAGGAACGTACAGGAAATAAAGTAACCAAAGAATCCCTAAATCAGTACATTTCTGAAAGAAGCAAAAAGTTACCTGCAAATGAACATAAAGGACCATCTTTTTATAGGGATTCAACCACCAAAATGGGCTGAACCTCTCCCACCACCAGTATGCTTTTTCCCACAGCTGTTTATTACAGAAGGATACGCTTCATCTGTTTGCGCTTGGTTTAAGTCATTTTATCTGTCCTGATTTCAATATAGGAAACAACATCAGAGATCATGGGAAGTAAAGTCACTAAATCATGCATCCATGACTTTTTGCTTCCAGCCAAAGCACAACCTTGGATTTTCAGAGATGTTAAGACCTTTTCTTCACATGGTAAGACAGCACAGCAGAAGAAATTTCACTCCTAACTGCAACAAACTAAACATTCAAACATGAGCTGAACGAAAGACGTTTGTGCAGAACAGCACAGCTCACTCTGCCTTTTAGAAGCTCTGCTTTCAGACCATAATGGAGGAATTTACTCCAAGCTACCTACTGATGAAAGATCTCATTTTACGCCTTTTCCCCATACACGTGGGGTTTTTGTTCAGATTCATTCACTTAATCTTTCAAGACTATTTCTGTAAACTCTCCCTCCCTTGCTTCTTTTTTTAATTCATCATTGAATGTGACATTGCCAAAGGGTGGAATCATGAAGAAGTAAACAGTCTTGGGAAAAAAAAAAAAAAAAAGATTTTTACATAAGGTCACTTTAAATACACAGTTTTAAAAGCTTCTGCTCTAACTCTCACATGAAGGTGCTAAAAACCTGATGTCAAAAGGGAGGCTGCAATCAGATCAGTAACTGCAACAGATACATCTTGGTCACCAAGACAGACTTTATCTTAGCAAGCCTGAAGTTTCTGTGGAGTCTGCTCACAGCATTTGCCTTGCTGGCTCTTGAGGAGCAGAGTGGAAAAGGCAAAACAAAGATGACCAAACAATTTGTGCATGGGGTCTGTGGATTACCACAGCTATGGACAGAAAACCCCTTACACATCTGGGAAAGGGAGAGAAGCCTTCCCCCACTCTTCTCTGAAGGCAAGAGGAATACTGAGCGCAGACACAGCCTACAACCAGAAGGCACGGTCTTTTTGGCTTTCTGAACCCAATGCACACAGCTCGAGCACAGCACTGCAAGAGTTGCATTTAACATGCTAAGTGGTCAGAAACTAGTCACCAGAGGGACTACAACACTCGTCATTCTTTAGCATCTTTAACTCATAATTATTTGAGAAATTAATAGGACTACACATTACTATGTCTACACATCGAAATACAGCAGTATG
>VXAV01006661.1:5053-15892 GCA_013399715.1 Alectura lathami | reverse complement strand
ACAGACACTCCATACCATGAGTGTGCAGCAGGGTTCATATCCTCCCTCACTAGGAAGCGCAAAAAGACATCCCTCCTCCTGCTCGTCCAAATTCCTTCAGGAAAACAGAATCACAAAGGAGTTGGGATGGAAGAGCTCTGGAGATCTACAAGAAAAGAGGTGGCCTCTTCGAGGCTGGTTAAAACACTTTCAGCTCAAATGTGAAGAATAACACATCCCAGTCACTGCTTCGTGGCAGCTTCCTCACCAGAGTGGTTCTTTCCAGAGCTGGGATACCAGAACAACCTTCTTTTTTTATTTGCAGTTTGATGCCATCCATCACTCAGACAGATGCACTTTTCCATCAGCTACCTTGCTCATTCTTTCAGGGCTCCTTAACTGTATCCACATACAGTGGCTCCACATACCAGGCCATGCTCACGTATCTGCAAAAATAACAGTTCACCTGTAAAATTAAACAAAAACCTACTGGAAAAGTCTACAGCAAACAGGATGTAACGCTGGCATTTTTTCACAATAAAATGCTCAAAGCTGACCAAGTGACAGGAAGGCTTTATCACAAAGCACTATCAGCAGTACCTCCCGTGTAACTTTATCTTCTCATTTTCAGAGACGACTGCACCCCATTTTCCCAGCTCACAGACAGGCGCTGGCAGAGAGCCCATAACGGATGGATTCAGCCACGAGACGCTGTGCTCACTGTAAAGTGCGAAGGCTTTACAGCAAAGTAGCCGAAGCTGCTTTCACTTAAGGGCAGTTTTATTGCTACACATTAGTGCTCTGAAAAAAGGAACAGCAGGTGCAGTGGAGGAGCAGTTGATTCTCTTTCAAAAAAGGCTACCAGGTAAGGAGATGGTCATTGTCAGTTAAAGGGATAAGAAAACAAACAACAACAACAAAAAAACAGTAACATCAGAATGTGCTGGTATACTGGTCACTTAAGGTAAAAGATTTGGCCTCCTACAGAACCTGCAGCAGCTCTGGCTGCATTACTAGAGGTCTCTCTTACACTACGCATACCCTTAACAGAGTTAGGCTCCAAAACATAAATGCGACAAGAAAACAGCCTGAACATTCCTTAATCTTTAGCAAGATTAAAACAGTATTTAACAATTTAATCATGAAATTGTAGTCTGTATCTTTGAGTACTACATTATATGTCTAAAACCATTAAGCAAAAAGTGTGCTTCACATTCATAGCTTAATAATGAAATCTAGCTTCCCCCCCCCGCCAATTTACATAAATTCCTTCCCTCGTGCTTCCTGTAACTCATTCACCCCAGACTACAGAAAGCATTTTTTTAACTGACAAAAAGCAACAATATAAAACTTCTTGTGCGTGATAAGTTTCAGTTCTAAAACAGCATTTAAAGAATGCCAATAGTCCACTACAGCCTATTTCAAAACAACGACTGCATGCAACCTGCTAGGTGGAGCTGAGACCTGCCTTCTCAAGTCAGCTATGAGCACTACCATCCTGGATTTTGCAATGCCATCAAGTTGGGTCTCACTGCCGAAAAATCCCTAGTGATAAGCCAAGCAGTTAATCTGTAAACACACAATGCATAAAAGGGATCGTTTCAAACCAGAAAAATGGAAGACATTTATAATCACCACAGCATTCACATTTGAATGACAGCTAAACATAAAGACACATCAAGCATTCAGCCATCTGGAAAGAAGCTGGTGTTTTCTCATATTGTCTGTTCTCAAACCTTTAAGGCAAGAGTCAGAGGTTGGCCAAGACTTCCATTTAGCGAGATGCTCTTTTCTCATCTACAGCCATTAACAAACTGCAGTAAGAACAATGAGCCCGACTTCTCCACTTCCTCCGAATTCAAAAGATGGTTCTGTCGCACCACGACAAACAACGCGTGCGTACTGCCAGATGGGTTACATTTGAAACATCTGAAGTCACCAAAACAGACCTGCCTCGTGATGTCCTAGACTCTTTAAATATTGTTTAATTAATTAAACAATCAGCAACAGATATACATTGTTCTTCCAGACAAGAAAGAATAAACTGACAACACACAACTGCAAAATTTATTTTTAGTATATAGAATGAAGCGGGCGTTCAGTCAATACTCAGAGTTAAATGGCAACAACAAGTTGCTGCAGGAAAATGAGAGCAAACACCTTGCAAGAGCCCAGGGACAACGAGAATGAGAAGGAAGACACAGTCCAACGTTAGCACGAATGTTTCAATGGTACCTGAATGGTGTAATACGGAAGAGCAGACCACATGCACAAAAGCAAATCACCTACACCATTCAGGTTCTGACTTGCTGCAATTACTCCCCCAAAACAGACAAAACCTAATTTAGATGGAAGACGGCCTAAACCAACATTCTTTCAGACTCAAGGATTAAGAGATCAACACTGTTACACTCCCATCTCATCCACCTCACTTCAAGTACAAGTATGTGAAAAGGGTAACAGCTTAGAGCAATTTTGTTCTGTTGACAGTTTTGAAAAGGACTGAATACAACAGTAATTACATAGGAAAAAAAGATTCAAGCAGTATACTCAAAATCCACAGGCACGAGTGTTCTTTCAAGCATTTCTCAGCTATTTAAAGCAAAAATTAATTCCTAATTTTGCTATTTGGAAAGCCAGTGGAGTGGTTTCTATAAGAGTTCTTCAGGTCAAGTTATCATCTTCCATCAGTCAGCATCTGAATGACAGCCATCCAAAGAATTCTTCCTGAACACACTAATACAGAAGACTTCTCTGGGTTTGCAAGTGCTAAGCTGCTTGCCTAACACAGAGGAGTTGTCATTGATCATCAGCAGAACAGACCATAACGCTAGAGTTTTCCCCCACACGCGCACAACTACCTTTCCCTCTCCCCCTAGCAAAATGTATACACACACATACACCTTTCTTTTTTCACAGCACATAAGCAAACCCTGCACCATGACTATACTACACAAATGCGAGTCTTCCTCCTGAAACAGTTGTTCGAATACATTCGGTACAAGCAGCGGAGGAAAGTTTATTGTGAATTGGCAGCAGCTAGGTTTTTTGTGCGAGCATAACTCTGTGGGAGCTGAGGATGTTAACTCCCTTCAGCCTCTGAAAAATCTCAGGAAGCCATTCTACCCCACGCAATACACGGATTCAACTCCTGGAAGCAACCTTCTTTCCAATCTTCTGTTCCTTGGGCAAAGAACAGGCTGAGGTACCAAAAGCAAAAGACAACAGCCAAGTTTCCAACACCCACTAAAAAACATTGTCATATTTGTTAAAATAGAAGCAGACTGGCTGAACAAATGTGGAACTCAACTTTTGAAAACTATGCTGATAAGTAATTTGATGTCAGTATACTGCTGTAACCTGTCCTACAGAACTGGAAGGTGGGGGGCTGGACCTGCAGGAGGATACAAAGACTATGTCTGTAGAAAATCTCAGCAAACTGAGTAACCTAAAAGAAGTACAACTGAAGTCAATCAGCCAAAACAAAGTATGCCATACTTTTGGCAGATTAGAATAGACCAGGTATTTCCTCAAGTTTAGAAAAATAGCTTGCAAAAGTAATCCAGCAGATTGTTGGTTGACAACCCCTTACAGTACTCCTTTATTTTATCAGAATATATATATATATGTTAGCAAAAATCGGTGTTAGATTTAACAACTCTTTAACTCAACATGAGTGGTTTGGAGTTAAACCGCATTTTCTCAAAGCGTTTGCATTTGATTGATGCAATAATGTATTTGCCTCCTTTTCCTGCAGGCTTAAACAATTAGTCATATTTTTTACAATGCAAGCCCTCAGGAGACTTTATTGAGCTGAAAGAAACCTACTGTATCAGTTTTGGTTTCTGTACAGGCTTTCATCTGGAGTAATTCACAGTTCAAGACAAAGGATGATAATTGATAAGAAAGAACCTTAAAAAAGAATTGAAGCAGTGAATGCAAGACATGGAGATTAATTTTAAACCAGAACGTTTAAAAAAAAATACACAGGTGAGATTCAGTAAGATCATCCAAGCTGTACTGCAAAACACTTGGCTCCATGGAGCCTCATCTTTGAGGGCACATCCCTAGCCTGGATAAGAAACTCCAGCCAGACAGCTGCTAGCCTCCACCCACCACGCTAACTCCGCGATGCCAAGTACCAGTCTTTGCTAGAGTACAGCCGTTCATCGCCCTGCCTATCTGCCATCCATATAAAAAGGATCCTTATTACAGGCCAGAAGAAGGGGAGTCGTTCCAGAACTCTCGTTTTCCTTTTTGTAGGTACAACGATCAATAAAGAAGCACTGAAGTAAGAGGCCTCGCCGTGGTCATAACTGCTGCCAGTGCACGGCCAGGAACCCAGACAAGAGCGTGGCTAAACATCCCAGTCCAGCAGCACCCCCAGCAGCACATGTGGGCACTGGAGCAGTGCTATGGCACCTGCCAGAGCAAAGCAAAGAGGTGAGCTCTGCACGGAGATACTGGCAGCACAGAAATCACACGTTTGCACTAGACAGTGAGACACATTTTGATGAGAGTGAAACATGACAACGGTTCACTTAATGGAGGTATCTATAGCACAATCACTAGGCAGAAGAAAAAATCATTTATAAAAACAAGTCTTACTTATCTTTTCTTCAAAGTAAGGATAACATCCAAAGAAGTCTTATCCAGTGCACTTAGCAATTTCGTACACTAGACAGTTTGCTGTAGGATTTTGAAGTGAACCTGTACAAGAACTAAATTACTGGTGAGTCTCACAGATCTACCACAACAACGTCTGAGGTGAGCAAACAGCGCTTTCACGAAGGCAGCTACCATGTACCACAGTGCACGGTCTGTTCCGTAAGGTCTTGGAACATGCCAGCGTTCTCAGACTTTCACATGAAGCAGCCCCCTCAGTGCAGCAGTGAATTTAGGGCACCGCCTGGTCAGTGGCATTCAGAGTCCTCTCCTGCCGACAAACAATTCGCAGGAGCCTGTCACATCTGTTTAGCCAGTGCCCACACACAAAGCGGGTATACCCTTATGCATAAGCAATGCTCAAGAGTGAAATATAAAAATACAAAGCAGAATCTGTTCTCAACAATACAAATTGCTCAAGCCCCTCAGCACCAGCACAGTCGTTCAGGATGGAACACAGGCATCTTAATAGGGAGCTAGAGGGAGTTTTCAATAACGAAGCAATAGGTCTTCGTGCTTAGGAATGCTGCAGCTCTGACATTAGCGTCATTAGGAAAGCCTAAAGAATGTCATGCTCACTGCAGGGGCAAATCTGCTGCCCAGTGGCAGGACGCGATTTGACTGACTGACCATGTGGAGAACGAAGGAGGAAAGCAGTTGCATAATGTGACCCCAGAGATGATAACTCCAGCCATCAAAAGCCAAAACTTCAAGTTTTTAAGAAAATAACAGAACACAACCCTTCATTTTCAAATACTTAGAGAGACACTGAAGTGGCATTTTATGCAACAAGCAAAATCATCTCTTGATACCAGCCTATGCCAGAAGGGATTTTGTTGAACACTAGAACTGTCATACTGCATGGTGCTTCTTGAGTTGGAAATAAATGCATGAAAAGCACTGCTTGGGGTTTGAATTGCTTCATTTCCCTACAGCACTACTCAGAGCTTGTGCTAATGTGGGCAGTGATAGGAACTGGCCGCTACCAAGGACTCTGTGCTGCCCTTCAGTGGCTTCCTTCCCTGACTGTTTTAGCACCCACCTACCACAAAATCTTTGCTGTCGCCCAAGCAATAACTACTGACAGTACTCAGAACTTGGTAAATGCCACCTGGAACTCAGAAATGAAAGCTCTGTACTATCCCAGACTGATGCCCAACCTGCAGAATTTCCAGGACGAGTTGTTCTCATTCCGCCTGCTGAATTTCCACCGGTTTCACCCAGCTCTGCTTCTCAGTGGAGCTTCTCCCCTGAAACACGTTAACATCAGCAAACAACGTTCAGCCAAGAGCACAAGCTACTGGCAGTAGTCTGCTTGTTGCACCAAAAGGCATCCAACAACTTATTTTTCAAGTTCCATAAGCACACAAAGTCCTGTAAGACGTTTTGTATGACAAGTCTGACATTCAGCCCAACAGCAGCTTTTGTCTGGATTATAAAACACATCTTCAAAAGAAAAGGAGCCTGGAAACCTACCAGAAACTCATTACAACAACAGCAGTAGCCATGAAGCAGTACAGAGGCAGACTTCTGCATTTTATGCAGAATTGATTACAAAAAAAAAAAAAAAAAAAAAAAAAAACACACCGCAGGCACTTCTTAACTCCCCATTGCTCAGGATCACCGTAGGAATTTCACTAACCACAGGAAAACAGAACGCCACCCTCAGCAGCTTTGCGCAGCCCCCTCCCAACGTGTACGTAACACACACGGCAGAACACAATCAGTGTGTGGCAGGTATTCAGCAGCAAACCACAGCTTGCCTCTCAGAGCACTAAGTACTCACACAGCTCAGAGGACAAACGGGCTTCCTAGCAGAGCCTGTAAACCTTTGCCAACTGCTCAGAACTATAGTAATCCAATTCTTCCAAGCAGAAACTCATGATTTCTTAACTCATTAATCTGGAGGATAACGTACAATTAGCGGTCTAGGGAAAAAAATCACTTTACAACAACTCAAAAAGCAAGTTCTAGGTCAAGAGCATCTTTGCTCTCATGAAGCCATCACTTAAGAAATGCTCACACAAATACCCATTGTGAAACTTGTTTAAACTACAGGAAGGGGTCTGGGGCTTTTCTTTTTTTTTTAACTAGGAGAAGAACCCACCTTAATTAGAAGGCTTTGCATAACCGTCATTTTGGCTGCATAGGCCACAAACAAAAGTGCTGGTTTTGAGACACCAGCACCCTCGGTTCCACCTGGTCTCCTTGAACTACTCTAACAAGTCCATCTCATCTGGAGTGCCAAAAACACACCACACAATCCTGCAAGGACAATGACATCGCCAGACAGAAAAAGCTAAGAAAAAACAAATTGTCAAACTTGCATCTCCTACATGACTAAGGAGAGTTACAAGTTAACAATACAACTCATAGAAAACTCATAGAAAAAAAAAACTCTTAGAAACTCGTAATTCTGCCATCTGAACAAGCATAAATGAAATATCACCAGTATGATTAAGTCAGTAACAGTTTTATTTATTTACTAATAATTCGCCTCCTTCCCTTTTCTTCACTCCGCCCGCCCCCATGGCCTCCCTTCCTCTGTGTGAGTCAGCTGCCCATCAACTCGCACAACAGCGATGGAAAAGCTCTGCTTTCTTAGCCTGCTGTCACAGTGGGCAGACCTGAAGGGTGAATGCAGAACTGGAAAGCATCTTTTTCCAAGATAACTTACAAACCTGCTAACATACTGTAGCTCATATAGAAATACTAAGGTACATCCGGGAACAAACAGTTACGAACGTTTCTCCGCACAAGTACTGAAACCAGAGCTTAGAATTGTTTTGGTAAATCAAAGCTTACAGATTAACCCCATTGCTACCACAGCACGAAATAGGAGACTTTCTAAGACACAGAAAAGACGGGGGAAAAACCAAAGGAAACCCTAAAGATCAGGTCCAAGACAGAAGTGCCACACAAATACAAGTGTATCACTCTCCCTTTATGAAGGACTAAATACTCATGACTAGCCCAAAACACAAAAATGTTCATAACAGAGGACTTATTTCAAAACTTATCATGTAGACCTTGCATCTTATGAAGAAACCCCTTGTGTTTTTGCTAACATTTTTGTACGCATAGAGTTTTGAGTTAAAACAAAGTGTAATTTTCCTCCTCCTCCTCACAGTGTTTTCAGAGAAGCTGCAACAAGAACATTTACCACTCCTTCTGCTTGCTGGCTGATTTACAGCAGCAATCCATAACTCCAGAAAACTATTGTGTTGTGTGGCAGGCAAGAATGTAAAGGAAAGATCTACTTTTTTCAGTGACAATTAGAATGTGACACAGACAGTCAACCTGCAGCTTCCATCAGACTTCACTGTGCTGGAACACAAGTTAACTTCTGAGATCAGTCACTTCTCTGAAAACTTGCTCACAAGTCCCACAGAGCTGCTGATTAACAAATCATTTTCTTAAACCTCTAAGACAATTCACATCAAGAAACAGCCCTGTATTTCGCTTTGGTTAATGGCAGCAGCTGAGCTTTCACAACCAAGCCTTACCAAGAACCAAACCCAATGCGCTGGGAGAACGCAGCGAAGAAGCAATGCAGTTACAGCAACTGCCTGCCGAGCTCTCAGCTGCCTACCAAAAGTCTTGTGGAAACGTGAGACCGGGCCATTTGTTGCATCGACTTTCCCCTCATGGCAGCTTTAGAAAGGTGCTGAGCATTGTAAGCTGATCACAAACATTGCGAGTGTTATAAGCAGAAATCCAAATATCTTACAAGACAGGTGAATTAATATTCTGCTCTCACATCCTCACCAGGCACCAGAAATCCAACAAATGACTGCAGTGCAACAGCAAAATTCTGCTTCCAGGAGAACCCTTGAAACACAAAGCCTCTCACACACAGTTTTGGGGCATTTGACAGTACCAGAACAAAGAAAACATTCCCAAAGCTTGTATCCTAGTTACCTTCTCCATTTTCCATTCTGCAACCATGAAAGATGTTCCCTGCACTTTCCTGCCTCCTCCAAATACTTTAGGCACTTTAACAGTAACATTTTCCACTTTGTTTTTTAAAAGTTGATAACACTAAAAATAATAATAATTAAAAAAAAAAACAAAGCACACAAAGTGCCAACAGAAACAGCAGTGCTCTGCCACAGGAAGTATTCCAAACATCCTAAATATTTTGAAAAGAAAAACAAATCTTTGGCTAGTTATCTTACACGTAAACCTGTTTATGCACCCACACCACAGAACAGATCTCAGCTGCTGATTATCTTCAAATAATCCCACTCTCTGTAAGAGATTATGCTTTAGAGGAAAAAAAAAAAAAAAAAAAAGTTAATTTTAGAAAGAGCTGGGGGAAAAAACAATGGCAGGACACCCAATCCCCCCATGTCAGACTGGACACAAACACTCCACAAGGCAATAAAACCCCAAATCTTCCCTCTGCAAAGAGCACAGACTCCAGATAATGTTTGACAAGATAAGACAAAATTGATCGCCTTATCTTTTTGGCTAGTTCCACTGCAAATCACACAGACTGAAAAGCAATTAATCAACCCACTGCAAAAAAAAAAAAAAAAAAAAAAAAAAAAAAAAAAGAAGTTTAAATTTGCAGTGAAGAAGGGGAAAGAGGGTACACAGGTCATTGAACTTCTAGTGGTCTGAATTAAAACCAGTTCTGTATTTTTCAGGTCCTTAGGTTGCTTCTCCTCATTACTCAACATGACCAGGATGGACATGATCAGCAACTTCTGACCGAACCGGCCTGCACCCACTGTGCCCGTCTGTGATGCAGAACAGGGAACTGAGGACTTGTACGAGGAAGCAGCCTGACAGTTTCCACTGGGAAGGGAAGAAGGGCAAGGTCAGAAACGTGAACTCTGGCCTCTGGCTGTCCTACAGAGAAGACTGGATGCTTCAGACCTCACGCTGTCTGAATGCAGCATAACAGGTGACTGCTCAGCACCGAAGTCATCTTCTAGAACCACCCCCTGAATAACCAACTGGATACAAAACCGTAAGATCTATTACGGGCCAACTTGTTTCTTATACATTCAGCATTTATCTGCACCTCTCTTGAGCTGTTGGGATTTTTCCCTGATAAATTGCTTATTGAGTCTTCTAGAACAGGAAGGGCCTCACCCAGAAATGCAGACTCTTCTCCTCTCTAAGGGAACTAAAACAATATATTAAAGAGAGGGAGGTAGGAGAGGCATTTGAACCACTTACACAAAAATTTGTCAGGGCACCTTTCAGCTATCGCCATGCCACTAACTCCAGGATCATCACATGCACAGGCTGAGATCAAATTTAAATTTCTAAGTTCATCTCAAGCAAAAGTGATTGCTTCTGATACATGCTGTTCTTGGAGACAACAGGCCCGTTCCAGCGCTCCGAGCCACAATTCAGCGCAGAACATCTCACCGACCGTTGGCCACAAGGGCACTAAGGATTCTACCAACACCTTGCGGTTACTGCACACATGCAATATGCACTAGAAACAGATCTTTCAGACAAAACATGTCAGGCCGCATGCATGATAAAGCTGGTTAAAGCACTACACACAGTGACCACTACGAGCTCCACCTCAGCTGCTCATGACGATTTTAACACACCAGTAGCGAGTCCCTCTCAAAATAAACCCCCAAGGCAGAAGGAGACCCTTACTGCCAATGTTGCGCTAGGGATATCACACAGCTGATCAGCCAGAGGAGAAACCAGCCCAGGGCACCAGACTGACCCCGCCACGCGCTGGCCGCGCTCCTGTCTGTACTCGGGCGTCTTTGGAGCAGGGGGTGAAGCTGCAAGGCCTCACGCAGGGGCCCGCAGCCGGGATCTCCCTCACGGAGCACCGCGAGCAGTGCTAGGCCTCTCATCGCTGGTAAACGCAACTCTGCCAGCCTGCAGCACCTGCCCCATGGAGGGGCAGCCACACAAGAGGGATTTTTGTCCGCAGATGGGCTCAACCTGACAAAAACTCCTTTAATATGAAGGAAGTCACCCACCCGTGCAGACAGCACCGCACGGAGCAGACAGTGTGGGAACATGAGATGTAATGGAAATGACTCCGGTTCTGTTTGTGTCCGCATCGAGTTTGTTTGTCAACACACACACACACACACACACACACACACACACGCGCGCGCGGCCACAGCACCAGAACCCCCGCAGCACCTGAAACCAACCAACGAGCGGAGCGCAGCCCGGCCCGACCCCAGCCGCCGGCGTGACCCC